>PVJL010003054.1:0-10271 GCA_004026885.1 Lyroderma lyra
CAAGCCACCGACAGCCCCCCCAGCTGCTGTTACCCCGGTGACGCGCGGTAAACGGCACAACAGCGCGCAGCCTTGTGGGTTGACGTCATGGAGGCGGGCCGCGCGCTGGGGCCGGGTCACCCCGCCCCCGGAGTTCTGTGTAAGGCCCCCAGCGCCACCTCCCGCCAAGGCACGTCCCGGGTGGCGTGATGGGCCCGGCCACCAGGCGCCCGCCCTGAGGCCCCGCCCCGCGTCCGCGCGTGGGGCCCGGCCGGCGGACTGGTCCCCGGGAACGGCAAGGTGGGGGTGAATGGAGCCCCGGATGGATAAATAACTCCCTGGCGCCTCCCGCTCCACTGCGCCGACGGTGTCTCACTTAGCGCACCTAGGCCAGGCTTTGTGCGTGCTAGGGGCTGAAGGCCTGGTGGAGCGGTGCTTAGTGGCTCCCCGAGGGTGTAGGCCTGGTCTGCTTTCATCCACCCCCACCCCAGCGTCCGGTGGTGTGTTTGTCCCCGACAGACGCGGGAGGGGCGAGGAGGTCTGCCAGAAGTTGCTGAGAACGCTTTAATCCTGATACTTTTCACTGGGTGCGGTCTAAAGCGTGGGGTCCGAATGCCTCACTTTACCGATGCAAAACTGAGGCTGGGCGAGTGACCTACCTGCCCGCGGGGCCAGAGCTGTGACGGCTTGAGCTCTGTCCACCCGGTAGAACCTGGCGTCCATGCCTCTGGGCAGCCGCCTACTTTTTAGCTCTGCCAAGGCCAGCTATGAGTCCTTTGGTGAGGGCGCTCAGCTCTAGGCCCTCACAGTTTCTTTCTTAGCCTCTGGGCTGGGCTGTTAAGACAAGAATCCCCAGCTAATAATTATTACCTTCTTATTACTATTATCATGACTGTCAGGGCTTAATGGGCTGCCATAAAGGCTAGCTGGATATGGGATGTCACGGAAGAGGGAGAGGGCCAATCTCCTTAATAATCCCAAGGGATCTTTGGGACATCTGGGTCTGACCAGCAGCCCCTGCACACATCTCCCACCACACTCCGGATGGACCCACTCCTCAGCCAGGTGAGGGAGGCTCTACACCCTTCTTCCCCTGACACTCTCTGACCTTTCACCCTCATCTTGAGCCTTGGCTTCCCAGTTCCTTGCTGCCCCAGGGCCTTTGCATATGCTAGGCCCTCTGCCTGGTGATCCCTTGGCCCAGTGCAAATGTGTCCTCAGAGAGGCCTCCTCCCACTTACTTTGTTCCCATTGTATCCTTGGAACCATCCAGATTGATGGGGTGGATCACAAGTCCCCAGAAAGTAGAGAACCTGTCTATCCTAGACCTGGTGGGTCCTCAGCTCCCTGCACAGATCCTAGCATACAGTGGACACAGTGTTAAAGGAAAATGCTGCCTAACCAGGTTTCTTGTGGCAGTCTCTGGCCTGGATTTGTGTGATTGGCCTGTAGACATGAGCACCCCCAACCCCAACTCCCTTCCTCACCCGGCCCTGCCCTTAACTGGGCCCTGTACCAAGAAGGCCATAAAGGAGGCTGAGACCATGAACAAGAGGCCTGGCCTGGCCTGGTCTTGTTTGGCAGGCAAAGAGCCAAATGTATAGATGTACATCTGTGTACACACAGTTGTCTACATGTTCTGTGTGTTCATGTGTGCAGCAGAGTACCCATGTATATATGTATGTGCCTGTTTCCAGGCATGTGAGCCTCTGTGCCCTCCAGACCTGTCCTCTTAGGCCCCAGCCAAGGCAAAGGGACACCTGGTTAAAGGGAGTACAGCCCCAACCCTTAGCCAGCTCTGCCCTGGGACCCCTCACTGGGGCAAGATTGGAAGAGAGGGGACCATGCTTCACCCTAAGACGGGAGGGTGAGTGGGCAGTCTAGGGAGGCTCCACCCTGTCCTTAATAGGTGAATGAATGAATGAATGATGAACTATGGGCAAAGCCAGGCTGAGCTGAAAGGTTGATCAGCAGAAAGGTCTTGGGAAATAGAGGCACAGGGCAGTTTACCTCTTTGAGTCTCAGTTTCCGTGTCATGAAAATACAGCAAATAATTATATCTATCTCGTGAAGTATTGTGATTTTTACTGTACTTGCAGAAATAATATGGGCTCAATAAATGTTCTCTATCATTGTTTGACTTTATTATTATTCAGACAAACTTTACTGCAGTTCTTTGGAGTTCCCTCAGCCTGGACTGCCTTTTCTTAGCATCCAGGCAAACTCTTACTTATCCTTCAAAACCCAATTCCAGCATTCCCTCCTCCACAAAGCCTTCCTTCTTTACCAAGCTCCTGGGGATTCCCTTAGGCCCCTTTCATCTGGCTGAGCCCTGTTCATCATTTGTCCCAGACAGGGGAGGGGAAGTCCTTGGGACTGGGTGGGCTGGACCTGTCTTGGCCTCTAAGTGTGGGACACTGCCTTTAGTAGACTGCCAGTTTCATTTTTCAAGGCCTGATCTCCTCAGGCTCTTCTAGTGGCACTTACTATTCCCTCTGACCCAATGCATTTCCTTATCCTCTCCTTCCTTCCAGCCAGGGACCTCTCAGAGACACCCTAGGCCTGTCCCTCCATTTGTACCAGCCCTGACCCCAGAGCTGGGGAGGCGGGGGACCATTTGCAGATCTATCTGTGAGACTGGGGGCTTCTCAGGCAGGTCAAAGAGGCCCCAAATCTATCAACCAGCTCCATCTATGAACTAGGGATAACTCCCATCCATTCATTCCACATATGTTGATTGAGCACCTACTGTGAGCCAAGTGCTGGAGACACAGGAATGACACAAACACCCCCACCCTCTCAGCCCAGGGTCCGAAGAAGGTGACCAACAGCTGTGAGGAGAATAAATGATGTCTCTTCCAAGGAGGGTAAAGTGGGCTGTTTAGAATTGGGTAATCTGGGAGAGGCACCCCAGGAGATGATGCTGAATGAAGGAGCTGGAGCAAATCAGGAGATAATTCTCAGGGTGTCGGATACAGTGGGAAGAGCAAGTGCATAGGCCCTGAGGTAGAAGCCACTGGCCTCATTGAGGGCAGGCAGAGGCAGGTGGGTCTGGATTAGGGGAGCCGGGGAGAAAGAGAGAAGGAAAGAGGATGGCAAGGCCTCCACCCAAACCAGGTTTAGTCTTATCTGTTCCAAAGGCAGTGGGATTGAGGGAGGAGTCAGTGATAGAGATCCCCCATGACTGCATTTTCACCTTTATTCTCCCAGCTGCTCCAGGAGTCTCCAGATATTATCCCACTTCCCAAAGCAATGTTCAGAGGGGACACACAACCTGTCGGGGGTTACACAGCTCAGGCCTTACCAGAACTCCAACCCTCTCCAACCCAGCCTTCCCAGCAGAGGATGAACCTGATGCCCACCCCACCCCACCCCCATCTCCTGGCCAGGGTTCAAATTCCTGCAGCTGTGGCCTCTCCCCATGTGAAGAGAATTGCTTTCTTATTTAAAGCAAACTGCAACTCAGTTTAATGTTTAGTCTTTATGTGAAGACCCAGAGACCAAAAATCTACTGGATAAAACAGAAAGCCCCAAAGAAAGAGAAAAGAGTTAAGCAGGGAACAGAAAGGGGTGAGGCCAAGGGGCCTCCTACAGGGTGAAACTTGCTAAGGATGGTCGTCGGGAATCAGAACCCTGCCAAGCTGGGCGCAGCTTGTGGGGACAGTTCTCCGGAGCTTAGGCTCCAAGGGCTGGTCTGGAGAGGACCCAGGTGGCAGGATCCTGCGGGGTAATGGGGATAGGGACACAGGCCTTCAGAGAAGTGGTGGGGGGCACATCTGGCTTCATTGCATTCCTGAGGATCAGGTTACATGGGTAAAAACTGTGGTCCCTCTCTCCTCTTCTGGCCAGTTTCTATCCTCGCCAGGAGCAGGACAGGCAGTCAACTCCTCCATCTAGTGCAGGTGTTTCTCTGGCCTCAGAGAGAGAATCCAGGCCCTGCCCTCTGGGCTGGCACTCGCCCCCATCAGCACTGATGGAACCAGACACCTAGCTGAGCCAGCTTTATGACCAGTGTCCATGCTGACCACTCCCTAAGGCTGTGGTGTGCCTCCAACCTCTCATAGGTCCAAGAGAGCTGCTCAGTCCAGTGTTTGCTGATTGAATGAACGGCCATACAGAGTGAGCTGGGAAGGCTCCAGCAAGGAGGAAACACCTTCTCATACCAGTCTCCCGGACCCCCAGGACAGGCAGGACTCCTGTGCTCACCCCATGTATAGTTAATGCGCACTGACTGAATACCCAGGCCCAGATGAGGCCCTTTCCTAGGTGGACATTGAGGAACCAGAGTGTTTGAGGTCAGAGGGTGGTGAATTAGACTTAGGCTGACCAGTGGTACCTTTTGTTGTTGTTGTTTTAACTGTGCATCCCAGGGGTACCATTTTAAATGGGACAGAAAATGGTAATGTTCTGTTTCAAATGGTACATATGGTCAGCCTACTGAAACCTTGAATTTAGCGCAGTGAGACTTGGCTGACCACATGTACCATTTGAAACGGGACAGTACTATTTGTTTCAAATAGTAGGTCTGGTCTGCCTAATTAGATTTCAGTAGACTAGCTTCAAAAGTTGATTTGTTTTTTCTTTGGGCCCACCTCAAGCACTGTCATTTATCCATTCCATCACCCTCATTGAGCACCTACTGTGTAGCCAGCCCTGTGTGCTTGTTGAGGGTTTTCAGCTACCCCTCTCCCCACTCCTTCACCTCTAAGGTGATTATTTTCATGGAAGACAGGAAACCACCATCATCATAAAAAGGCACTACACTATTTCTCCTTTACTTCAACCCCCTTTTCTGTTTTTACTTTAGTAAATATATTTCAAAAGGGAACCTTCGTGTCACCAGCAAGAATGGAAACCCAGTTTCTCTTGCCATAAATAGAAGAAAACCAAAAAACGATGAAATGTGAGTAAAATGCAGGCATTTCCCCCTTCCCTTCCTTAACACGCTGAGCCAGGCCTAATCAGGAATGTCTAAATATCCAGAGAACAGTAAAAGCAGGGAAGCCCCCAAACCAAGAATGAGGGAGGGACCACAGGGACCCATTTGGGTTTCTATCTTTGAGGGCCCCAGCACACATAGTTGGTGCTCAATCAATGTGCCCAGCCTCAGCAATGAGCACTTATGTTTGGGGGTTGCCTGTATCAGCCGTACCCTCCCAAGGCCCTGTTGGGTACTAACCCATTTCTTTTTTTTTTTTTTTTTTTTTTTTTTTTTTTTTTTTTTTTTTTGCTTTTTGGTATGTGGGTAGCTCCCTGGCTGGGAATCGAACCCAGGCCGCAGCACTGACAGCGCCAGCGCCAAAGCCTTAAGCCACTACACCATCAGGGAACTCTACTAACCCATTTCAAGGGAGAGATGCAAGCAGAGGCAGCAGGCAGTGGCCTCTTGGGAGTGGGACCACATGGGGCCTCTGTGGGGAGGCTTCAGGTTGGTTCAGTTAAGTGGAAGCTTCCACTTCCGCCTCAAAACCTTGGGGCTGTCCCCACCCACAGTTCTCTGGGCCCCTGATATCCTTCTCCAAAAGGCTGTGAACCTCTGATATCCTTCCCTAGCTGCCTGGCGATTAGGGAGGGGGTTATGGGGATCAATGAATACATGAACAAATAATGAAATGAGAGGATGAAGTAATGGATGAGTTAGTTAATAATGAATGAATAAGGGAATTAATAAATGAGCGGCTGCATCGACTCTGCCAAGATTTTAAGCCCACTTTCAACATTTTTCTTTAAAATCCCACAGCAGCCCCCAGGGAGGGAGACCTGTCCCCACTTTCAGATGCACACACCCAGGTTCTGAGCAAAGCCTGACTCCAATCTTGGGAGGACACACTGGGATCCAGGTGCATCTCTGCACAAGGACGGGGCTCCGAGGATCTGGCCAGTGTAGAGGAAAGTTGGATCTGGACCCAGGGCCTGCCTGTGGGGCCTTACAGAAAGCCCCCCCCCCGCCCCCACCGCACCCCAGCCCCTGTGAGGGAGTAGATTGAATGGGGTGAGGCAGGCAGCGGAGGGAGCTGGGAGGAAGTGCTGTGGAGAGGGACCAGCAGATTCCCAGTAGATTAGAAAGGGGCTTCAGGGAAGGGACACTCTCCTCATCCCGCGCTCCCCCAGCTCCCCCCCCCCCGCACATGAACACTTAAACGCCAGCCCTGTCCCTCTCGGGCGTGGGGCGGGGAGACCCCCTCCGAACCTGAGGCCGATCCCCTTAACTCCCTGACGCCCTCAATGTCTCCCCCACTTCCCGCTGCCCCCAGCTCCCTCCCCTCCTCTCTTGGGAGGAAGTGGTGAGGTTGTGGGGGAGGGCCTCATTCTCACTTCCCCTGGGGCAAGGCAGGGCCTGAGGGTCCCCTCCCCCGCTGCTAGAAAGAGGCCTCCCCTAGGGGTGGGGGGCCGGGGAGCCCTAAATTCTCTGGGCTTCATTGGTTCTCATTTGGAAGGTGGGGGGAAGAAACTCGACCTTGAAATAGAGAATCGCTTGGTAAGAGGACCACACCCCTGGCCCAAGAAGCTCCCCCGGGGTGGGGAGACCTAGCCGGACACGAACACGCCCAGCTCCGGAGGGGTCTGGGCCACAGCAAGGAAGGGACTTGCAGTAAACAGGGCTGGAAAGGGGCGGGAGACGCATTCCTAGCAGACAGAACGCTGGAGGCTGGAGGAGACCTCCCACCTGGCCTGGGGGCTGGCCCTGCCTGGGAGTGTTCCCTCAGCCTGGCCTCCTCTGGAGCGGGTGGGCGAGAGGCGGGGTCTCGAGGGTCTCCCTACGGCTAGTGGCAGTGTAAGAGTTAACGTCCCTGCACCCGCTCGGTGGTGGGACTAAGTGGCGAGGGGGGGCGGGTGGCGTCATTGCCAACGTCAAGGAGAGGCGGGGCCCAGTCAACGCAGATGCTCAGGCTACACTGGAGGCCTTGGGTGTCTTTGGGAGGGTCCGCCCTCTCGTTTTCCGGACGCGGTCAACAAGGGGAAACCGAGGCACAGGGAGGGGTGTGGTTTACCTGAGGCTGAACCCGGGCCGCAGACCCCAACTCGTCCCCCCAGCTCGCCCACGTTCCCCACTACCGCCCCTAACTCTCGCCCCCGCCCACACTAAGACAGCCCCCAGGGTCACCCGACTGGGACTGTTTGTCCTGTTTTCCAGCAAGTAGACAAAGCCGCCCAAGTAAGCGCTAAGCTGCTCCGAGCTGTGTCCCAGTTAGCTGTCATTATCTGTGAGGGCCTCAGTTTTCCTAACTGGACAATGGGGAGAGAGAGCTGATATACACTGTAGGTGCACGGCTCAGACTTCAGGGGCGTGTGGTGAGATGGGAGGGGATTCGCACCGCGAGGGGCAGAGCGGGCTGGGGACGAAGCCCAGACATCTGAGTAGGGGACCCAGCGAGACGGGATTTGAATCTCCGGCTGGCTACAGCTCCCCTCCTCCCTTTCCCCTCCTTTCCCTCTCCTTCCTCGGCCCCCTCTCCTCCCTCTCCTCCAATTACCCCTCCTCTTTCCCCGAACTCCTCCCTTCTCCCTTCCATCCCCCTACTTGCCTAGCTTGGCTGCACTGGGCCCGCTAATTAAATGCAGGGTTGGGGGGCGGGGAGGGTCAAGGCAGGAGTTAACCCCTTCCCCTCCCGGCCCTGGGATACAACCCAGAATGAGTGTCCCCTGGTCCCCTGCTGAAACCCATCCGTCCCACGACTTGCCCTAGGATAAGCCCATTTGAGGAATGGGTAAGTTCGAGGCTAAGAGGCCTGTTCCAAGGCTCTGGGTAAGGCCAGATTAATCAGTGTCTGATAGGAAGGCTGGAGCATAGAAATAGCGGGAATGAAAGGGGAGATCACAACTGAGAGATAACCAAAAGAGAGAAAGGGAAGGGAAGGATAACAGGAGAGGGAGGAAGGAAAAATCTAGTGGAGCCAGACAAAGACCCAAGAAGAAAGGAGAGAGGAGAGACAGCTGGGGAAGGCTGGAGACACAGGAAGCAACACGTTTATCAATCTATGTTTTTCAATGGGATCCACAGCCCTTGGCTGGGAACTGGAACCGTCTTCAGTCTCACTGGCAGAAAGAGATGACCCTGTAAGTCTCTACAGTAAAGATGGAGTGATTTTCTCCCAGGTCAACACATGATGGCCCCTGGGATGATCATTATGAAGGGTGATAGGAGGCCCACCCCAACTTGACCTGGATGCTCCAGAGCAGGCTCCCTAGCATACCTCACTCACTGTCCACTGACCTCTGAGGGAGCCTGAGCTGAGAGCCAACCTGCCCAGGAAGCTGTGGGTCGACCCAAGCCCCACAGGGTGGAAAACGCCACTCCAAGCCCCGTCAGGTGGAAAGGACCCAGACAGTGGCAGTTCATGCCCCTTCACTTGACACACTGACTACTGTCATTCTCTAGCTGGATAAACTGAGGCTCTGAGAAGGGCCCATATTCTTGAGGTGGGAACAATTGGAAAAATAGGTAATATTTAATGTTAAGCAGTGAGAAGAGCTATGAAGAAGTCTCAGGGAGAGGAAGTAAAGGGGGTACAGAGGGTCTATGACTCCTTCAGACAAAGGGGGTGCTGTGAGGCTGTCCCAGAGAATGGTGTTCCGCAAAGCTGGAATAAGTACATGCAGAGGCCCTGAGGTAGGAATCAGGGTGTTGGAGGAGAATCGACGAGGCTTGGAGTGGCGTTTTTGAGAAGAGATGGGTGGAAGCTAAGGATGGAGAGGATCAATGGGACACCCAGGTCATTAGCAGCTGGGGCGGCAGGTAGCCTGTGACTACCCTCCTCACCTTAGCTTCCCCACCAGTGCCCATGCTCCAGAGGAGACAGGGTAGACTCAGGGGGCATAGGGCTGTCTAGGGTCACAGGGGCGCATCTTCTACCCTGGCCTTCCCACACCCTGTCGCTCCCTGCTTCAACCCATCTCCCTGTGACCCCCTAGCTCTGCCCACTTCTGCTGTACAGTTGCCAGCTCTTGTCCATGTTTCCTCACTTGTAGTGCCCGCTGCATGAGACAGTCCCTACTGACACTCCCAGGCAGAGGCTGGGGACCATGCAGGGAGGAGATGGCTCAAAAGACAAAGGGACTGAGAGGAATGGGGGAAGGTAGGAATTGTGGTCCTTAAGTCCTGTCCTCAGCCTGGATAAAAATAGCTGCCCGCTCCTGGCCCCTGCCCCATGAGGAGGCGGTAGTGACAGTGGCTTCTATGACGCGGGGGATGTGCCCGAAGGAGCATCTGGCAGGGCTGATGTTGTCATGGTGATGCTGACTCATACAGAGGCAGGTAGCAGCATCTGGTACCCCGCTGGCTTGCCCCTGTGCTCATAGCACCCTTCCTACCCCTACCCTACAGCTTTCACTCCTGCTGAGACTGGAGAGGGGTGGACCCGACCCAGAGGCAGCTGAATCAGTTCCTATACCTGCTGGACAGTGAGATGCTGAGGCCCTGCTCCCTCCTGCTCCAGCTCTCACCCTCTTCCTGTATCTGAGTCTGTCTCTACATCTCAAAGTACAGCCCAGACCCTTCCCCATACCCGCCTTCCTCTCTCCCCCTCATTTGTTCTTCTGCAGCCACAGCAGCCTTTTGCCACCTCAGGTCCTTTGCATGTGCTGAAGTCTCCTGAGGGACTTCACCTAGCACTTGTCTTCTTTAATTCTTGGTTTCCTCATTATCTGTCTCTACTTCCACCTCCAGAGTACAAAGAACTAAGACATGGCCTGTGGTTCCTCCAGAGGCTTGTCTGCCTATCTCTGCCTTCATTTCCCCACTGGGAAATGGGCAAATGAGCATGGTGGTCACAGTAGGATGTCACAAGTGGGGTGTGGGTTGGAGATTAAGCGCTTACAACTGTGCCTAGCAGAGAGTGAATACTTCCTTAGAAAGAGTCCAAAGTCTATGAACTGGTGAAGGATGAATATAACACTTGTGCAGTCCATCCACACAATGAAATATTATTTAGCCATGAGAAGGAGTGAAGCACTGACACACATTACAGCATGGATGAACCTTGAAAACATGATGCTGAGTAAGAGAAGCCAGACACAAAAGACCACATGGTGTATTTCATTTATATGAAATATCTAGAACAAGCAAAATCCAGAGACAGGAAACAGATTTGTGATTGTCAGGGGTTTGGGGAGGTGGGAATGTATACAAAGTTTATTTTGGGGGGTGATAAAAATATTCTGGGAACCAGAGGTGATGGTTGCACAGTACTGTGAAGGGTACTAAATGCCACCAAATAATTCATTTTAAAATGTTTAATTTTGTTAGTGAAACTTGCCTACAGAATAAGTAATAAAAAGAACACTGGGTAAAA
>PVJL010003054.1:10371-139090 GCA_004026885.1 Lyroderma lyra
CCCCCCCCCCCCCCCCCCCCGCTTCCTCTGGGCCTCACTAGAAGGGTCAAGGTGCCTGTTGGTTTGGATAGAGTGACCAGGAGGCTAATGGCTGGGATGAGGTCAAGGACGTTTGGTTACCCTGGAGGGGACAGTGTGCCCCCCAGGGGAGGAAGAAGGATCTACAACCATGGTGGAGTCCTGCAGCAAGTGGACAGGGGAAGCAATGGTGTTCAGTCCAGCTGGGGGCCCTGTTTCTTGTAGACTCAATAAGAAAAACAGCAAGAATCATTTTTTCATTTTTAAGAAAAACTAAGATCTCCTTGCACATCATCACGGTACCCCAGCTTCCCCTCCTCCTCCAGGAACAGAGACTCCATGGGCCTTCAGAAACGGCTGCCCTTCTAGAAGGTTCTGAGGAAACCTCGTCTAAGTCTCTCCATGGTGACAGGTGGGAGAACACCATGCTGACTTCCACTTGGAGACACCTCTAGCCCTGGTTGTCAGGGGCACTCAACACACTGGAGGGGTGCTGTGTAGGATAGGCCCTGGGTGCTCACAGGGACGGTTTTCAAAGGAACAGAGAAGGGAATAAGGGAGGGGAAGACTCATAAGGACACGCTGAGTATTTTTAGGCACTGAATGCAGCCCTGAAATATTTCCACGGCCACTCCCGAGAGTGAGCTGATAGATTATTTCTGTGCCTAGTTCCAGCGGAGGCGGGGTAGGGGTGAGTCACCTCTGGGTAGCTGGGCCTAAACCAGGAGGAGCTCTTAGGGCAGGAGCCTACAAGGTGACCCTTCACCAGGCCAGACGTCCCGTGCTGGTCTCTGGGGCACAGAGGACAGTGGGCTGGCTGCTGCCCACAGGGTGGCACCTGTTTGGGGGCTCCGCTGGACAATGGGCCAATCACACTAACTCCGAGGCTTACAGAGATGAAACGGATCCTGGGTCAGACTTCAGATACTCTACAAGTGCTTATGACTAGCCACTCTGAGATGGTTTCAAGCATGAATGGAGTACCTCCTGTATATCAAACATCCTTACTTCTGTAATCTTCCCAACAACTTTCATGAGGTGAAGTCCACTATAATCCCCACTACTAGTGAGAAAACTGAAGCACAGTAGGGTTAAACTTGCAGGGTCCCTTCATGCCTCAAACCCTGTCCCTAAGCTGAAGCTACAGTGAGTGAATTTTAAAGCAGAAGCCAACCTTGCCTACTTGACCCCTATCCCAACTGACTCCAGGCTCCTGACTCTGCCTGACACAATAACAGGTTAATAGATTCTCCAAGTTCAAAAAAGCAACAGAGGGAGGACTTCTGAGGGGGCTCCAGGGCTGTGTGACCTGGGGTGGGGGTGGGGGGCTCACCCTCTTTGTGCCTGGGCTTGGGAGCAGGTCACAGAAGTTCAGGGGCTTTGCACTTGCTGTTCTGACCATCTCTTCCCTGTTCTCTTCCCACGGCCAGTGGCTTCTTAACCTTCTGGCATCGGTTTGTGTCCCCTCAGCGAGGCCTAACCCTCCATTTAGTGGAAAGGTCATACCCACCCATCCTGGGCTTCCTGGGGATTCCATCTACCTGGGTCCTCATGGTACCCTTTGCCCTTTCTGCCATCTCCATGGACTTCACCCTGGGTTGAGCCCTCAGCACTGCCTCCTCCTGGCCTGGCTTCTACCCCTGCCTCAGTGTGTTGCAGAACGAACCCTCTGCGGGAAGCCGGCATCCATCCCATTTCCTGTCCCCTCACTTTGCTCCTGTCACCATTCTGCTCAGGGACTTTGCACAGTTTGTTCCTCCATCTGGAATGTTCTTCCCCAAGATGGCTGGCTGCTGTGACTCCCTCAAGCCCTTCTCAGATATCACCCTCTGGCCTTTCTGACCACCTCTCCTCCCTGCCCTTGCTTTCTTCTCTGAAAGCACCTGGGACAAGGTTGTGGCCCCAGTTCTTCTGTCCTCAGCCAACTCTGTTCCCATTGTGGTGGGTGGCTTCTCCCACTGGGGTTGTCTGAATGGACATCAGGCCATCTTCCATACCCCTCATTGGCTGAGCATCCCTTTGTCCACAGAAGGATGGGAGAGGACACTGGTGCATAGGCTGAGCCACTGAGAACACTTGTTGCAAATGCCAAGATGTGCTGGGCCGGAGTCCAGCTGGAGGGTGGGAAGGACTATCATGCCACCTGGAGGAGGTGGGGGCAGTAGGCTCAGGGCAGAGCTTCCCAGCTCAGCGTCAAGGCCTGGTAGAAGAATGACATGGAGGTGTGTGCAGGCAGGGGTGATGAAGAAAAGCAACAGAGACCTCCCCACCTATGGGACCTGCTGCATCAATGTCCCAGAAATGGACTCGTGGCCCCAAGTCAAGGTAGCAACGCTCTGCTAGCTCAGCCCTAAGATAAGTCACACCTGGACACATGGGGCTCTCTGATGGCCAGCAGGAGTAAACTCCAGGGGGAGAAGGTCACTGTCACACTAGAGTCCTGTACTGTCAGCTGAGGTCGCGCAGACCCTACCTACCATGAGGACAGAAAGATTGAGGCCACATGCTTTTGATTTCTCTTCTTGCTGAGGGGCTGAAGCTGGTTTCTTGAAACCAACCAGGAAGAAGACTGAAACAGGACTATCCCGATAGCCAGCTCAGGATGAAGTCTTTAGGAAGCTTAGGAACCTCAGCAGCTGGGCCAGAGCAGCAGGTAGTATCAGGGGTTAGGAGGGAACAGGGCAGCTAGCTAGGCTGCCCACTGGAAAGGTCAGGGCATGGCAGTAAGCCAAGATTATGCACAGGCTTGGGGTGGGGTGGGGTAACAAGATAACTATTAGGAGAACCCCAACCCACAGCCATGGAGACAGGCCCACAACCCTGAACTTTGGAAGGGTGTTAGGGTGTCTGGAGGTTCTAGGCCCAGAGCCAAATCATGGAGAATAAAACAAATCATGGAGCAGGAAGGGGTGGGCCTCCAAAGCACTTCCTATTGCAGCCTGTGGGACACATGACCCCAGAGCCCCCATTTCATCAAAGCCCCACCAGACAGCTACCACCTGCAACAGGGGGGCCCAGGTGATAAGGGGGCAGGGCTGCAACGGGCTCCTCCTTTCCCATCCATTCTTCACTTTTTGCCCCTTCAAGCCTACACTGCCAGGGACCAATGCCCACGTCTGATGAGGGAGGTGAGTACCTAGGGCCTTGACTCGCAGGAACCCCCTAAGTCCCACTTGCACTCCACACCCTGTTCCCAATGCAGGTCAAAGTGTTGTTTTGTTATTAGACAAGGATTCAGGCAGCAGTGGGTCTCAGGACGAGTGCTGACCAGGAAGAAGCAATGATTGGGGGAAGGGGCAGACCACATTCTTGTGATCTGGTGGAGAAATCTGAAATGCAAAGATCTTTGAGATGAGACTGAGCTAGCACTTTGCAGATCCCACAAGTGGAGTTCTCTGGACAACTACACCTTTTATTCCACTCACCCCTCAAAACAGGTCTCAACAAGATGGCTATTAGGAGAACCCCAATCCATAGCAACTGGCTGGTGGTCGCTCAAAACCTGTTTGTCCCTGTGGTTTCCTGCATTCACAAAAGGAAAATCTGTCTGCACCTGATGACAGTGGAAGACTTTTGCTAAAATGCAGTTTAATGTCTTAGGCAACATGGGAGGTGCTGCCTTGGAGCAGAGGAAGAGGCTCAAGAAAATCTCCCTCACACATTCCTTGAGGCAGCCACCTGTCTGTCTGGGTGAAGGCTGGTGTGAATGGTGCTTGCAGAACAAGGCGGAATGCTTGTGGCAAGGCTGGGCCTCCTGGGTGTCCTATTGGCTCCCGTCTGCAACTTCCACCCAGCCTCTCACAAAGAGGGGAGGGGCTTACAGGCAAACCTAGGGCAGCTCCCCACCCCCTGCAGATATCACCTTTCCTAAGTAAGAAGACATCCTTATTTAGGCAGCCCTTGAAAGGAAACTTCTTATGGAGGCTGTAACTTCCTGAAGACACCACACACTATACGTGCCCAGTGACTCAAAAGAAATTTTGGATTTTAAGTTTGTAGCTGTGTTTGTTTTTATTTTTGTAACACTAAGAGGGGGAGAGGAGTGAAGAGGCAGAGCCCAACCACATCCCCTGAACAGCTTCTGAGACAGGTCTCTCCAGATTTGTTTTCAAAGGGCAATTTCAAGTCCCTGTTTCAAAAAACTCCCTGGTCTGTCAATCTCATTGCAAACAGCTTAAAATAAAAACCTCCAGTCTGTCTGCCACACAGGGATCCAACATGAGATGCAAAACAAACGAGTTTGGATAATGGCACCCTTCACACAAGGGTGAGGGCTCCAAAGAGGTATTAACACAGAGAACCTTTGACTGTGACTTCACAAAACCAAAAACACCAAATAACATTTCCAATTGTAGATGTGCTGACTAGAAAGAAAAAAAAAAAAAAGACTTTACATAAAGAGGAGGATCACAAATTGCACAGGTGGTGGTGGTGGGTTTCCTCCAATACCTGTCTCTTCTTTCCATCCTGAAGACTCATGGACTGGAGCAGATACATAGCCTCTGGCAGCTCAGTCTCTGGAGGACGCAGGGCTGGCTCACTGTTTGCCTGCCTGCCTGCCTGGCTTCTTTTCTGGCTGACCTCTGCCCGTGCCTGGGATCCCGCCTCGGCCCCGACCGCCAAACACACCTGTGGGACAAAAGTAGGGACTGCAGGTGAGCCAGACACCAAGGTCATCTAACCCTTCTGAGCCTCAACAGCCCCCTCTATAAAGCAGGGAGAACAGGCTGAGAATCTTGGATGGAAGGTCTGACCAGGGCCAGCCATATGTGGTGCTCTAGAATGTTCTCAGTGTGACAAAGGAGGAGACGAGGCCTCCCCAGGGTGAACGGGTATTAAGGGAGGACAGAGGTCGGCCATAAGTCATACTGTGGCTTGGGGCAGGCTTCCTGGGAGAGAGGGCCCAAGGCTGGGGTGAGGGCCTAAGCTAGGGTAGGGGCCAGTCATCAGAAGAACAAAGCCAGAAGGGCTTTCAGGAGGAGAGAAGAGGAGCCAGGACAGAGATGAACTCTTGCTAGGGGTGGGGCAGAGGCCCCCAACTCTGAGGGTGAGGTCTACAATGGGGACTCAGGACCTCCCTTGCTCCAGCACCACCATGTGCAGACAGAGAGCAACCAATGCTGGCAGGGGCTGCCCTATCTCACTTCTCATAAGTCAAGACCAGCTTTGCCAAAGGGGCTTTTGTAAGATTTTCACCTGCTACTCAGAGCCCTGGAGCAGGCCACCTCCCCAACCCTCTGCAGCTCAGTCAGCAGTAGTGCTCCTCAGTGGAAGAGCTTGGCCCTCAGGTACTGGGTAGACCCTGAAACTCCAGGGCCTCACTCACCCCCAGGCCCTGTAAACCCTCAGCGTGGAGTGCCCTCCCACTATTCCCGTGGCTCACTCTTGAGTGCGTGTGAACCCTGCTCAAGGCTGGCTCCAGGCCCAGCACTCAGGAGGCCTCCATAGACAGAAGAGACTAAGCCAAGCCATTCCAAGAATAGGAACCTGAGAGGGAAGGTGGGGTCTACAGATGGCCTCTGGGCTCAGTCCCCAGCTGACTGCACAAATTTCATTTTATATCAGCGTTACCATCTTGGGTTAGTGGAGGGAATCTTTCAAAAAGGTGCGACCTTGGCTTTGTATCAAGAAGTCATGGCAGGGAAGGGTCCTATGCCAGGCGCTGCTGAGGTGGGGTCCTTGCTAGCAGCCTGGGGAGGCAGACGCTGCAGGACCCTCTCTACAGAGTGAGGTGCCACGCTGTACAGACACAGGCAGGAATCAAGATGAGGGCTTGAGAACCAGGTCTGCACAGGCCCAGATCTGTATGCTAGGGTAGACCTAGACCTGAGAGAGCACTGAGGACTCAGCTAGGACTTGGAGTTAGGATCTAGGACTTGGAGTTGGGATCTAGCAGCAGTCAGCAGCAATAGCCGCTCCACAGGGGAGCCCTGTGAGTCACAGCCCCCTGGCTCTGTTGAGGGGGGTTGCTCAAAGACAGGACCAAAGCATCATGATGGCATGCACCAAGAATGTCAACACTGGGCTGGGATGAACACATGTGCTACAGCCGCGCGTGCGCGCGTGTGTGTGTGTGTTGCCTACCTCGCCCGGCACCCCCCATGCCTCGGCCCTTCTGCTGCTTCTGCTGCTGCAGACCACCGCGCCCACGGCCCTTGGCCACCACTTCCTCCTTGACCATGTCGATGATTTCATCAGGGATGCGCAAGTACTTGATGGTGCTGCCTCGGATGTAGCACTCAGGCATCCGCCAGAACTTGTCCCCATCCTGTGTAAGGGGAGGGGAGTCTCAGATCTATGCAGGTCCTTGCAGAGTGGGTGGAGACGGTCAGGGTGGTCCCAGGCTGCCTGCACCTGGCATCACTCCTGCAGACTGCCAAGTTCACAGTCCTGGACATGACAAAGGGAGGGGCTGCCCCCGCAGCAGGGTATCAACAGATCCTCGGCACCCACAGCACGAGGAAGGACAGTGGGGCTATGTGGGAGACGGCCTCCTTGGCCTTGTCTTGTCCTCCAGTGAGGGATGGGGTTTGTTACCTGCAGCCTGAAGCCCAGACTGGGGGGTGGGAGGCCCCATGCAGCAGACACAGCCATAGCCCAGCTCCTGCTTCCAGCCTTCTAGAACCTTCTGAAACCTTCTCTACATGCCCTCATTCATGAAACTCTTTCCTGGGAGGGTCTGAGCTTGGACATGGGACACAGTATAGAAACCCTGTGTGACAGGTGAAGAGGGACAGGGGAGGGGAGGCAGGTCTAGGGCCCATCAGAGGCAGCTCCCCAATATGTCAGTTTTCAGGGGAGCTTATTAAGGCTGGAGAGACTAGGGGCCTTGCAAAGTCACAATCCTATGGTTCTTAGGACATGGTCTGCCCTCCTCCACAATACTCTGGGACCAGCACAAGGCCTTTCCCCAACATCCCTTCCTGCTGCCCTTGGGTAAGAGCTGGAGGCCTCTTCCATCAGATTAGTTTCCCAGTCTTCTGCTCAGAGCCAGAAGCCAGGGCAGCTTACTCTTCCCCCAATACTCCTAGAAATCAGGCCAAGACCTCTCCCTGCTTAGAATCCAATGAGGGCCCCCTTGGGCCAAGGACTAGGTCCAAACTCCTCAATGTGGCTCCAGAGGGCCCGAGATCCAATCCCACCCTGGCTGCCCACTCTCAGCCTCCAACTCACCTTCCAGATGGAACTTTCTGGAACACACTCTGCTTTCGGCACTTTGCACATGCTGTTCCCTCCTAGTTCAGCTAACTCCGACCCTTGACAGATCTTGCTTCCCAGACTCCCTGAAACCCCCCACATCTTCCCACATGATGTTCTCCAGCAGTCTGGTCTGGCACAGCAGAGGCACTCAGCAAGTCAGAGAGAACATTCAAGGGCCAACCCTTCCCACGAATGCGCACAAGCCCCCAGCCCATACAGGAACCCTGAGAGGCCCCGGGCATTCCTTTCCCAGAAAAGGGTGGGCGAGGAGCCAAGTCCATGGGGATGCAAAGTACAGCCAGACAGAAACAGAATTCCAAGGAAGCTCGAGGCCAGGGTTGGGGCTGGCTGCTCCATGCTTGGCTTTCCCTCAGCCAAGGACAGGCTGGGCCCAGCTAGCCAGCTCCCTGTGGGAACCAGGGCTCACCTGCTTTCCACAGCAATAGCTTAGTGCATCCTTACCGGGGCTCCCCTTGGGGTCTCAGGATCCTGCCTCCACCCCCTGCCCAAGAGAATTCGAACCTCACCCCATCCTTTCCCCTCAACTGCCTGGTCACAGAGAGGACTGCCCACGGGAGCCATGTGTCCAGGCTCAGCTGATATGGAGGCCAGACCAACCTTATCTCAAGCCCAGTGGTTGAACCCAGACTCACTGGCCATGTACAGAAGGACAAGTGTAAGGCTATGCACTGCTGTACTGTCTGCTATGGACACAATGGAGCCACTCAGACACTGGCTGCCAGGCATGCAGAGTGGAAACCAGGAGGGAGCTTCTAGCAGGCTAGTGTGGAAACCCCATAACGTACCACGGAACCACACAGGTGAGGTGAGGGGTCATGCCCACCTGACTGCTTGTTGAGGTATGAACCCTTCCAAAGGACGGACCAGGGGCAGAGTGGCTGCCTTATACTCTCCTGTATTCTGGCGTGGCAAGTCCCAGGGGCACACTGTCCATGGGCTTCAAGACAACCCCACCCTGGCTGGGCCCCCTGGCAGCTTCCTCCCCTCTAACCTGGGGACTGTCACTAGCACGGAGATGGAGACTGGAGTTCAGGCAGAAGGACAGAATCCTTCACATAGCGGGAGGGAGCCCTGCCTCCACCACTGTCTTCATCCTCATGGCCCTGGGGTCACCCTAGCCCATGACCCCAGGGACCATCCTGCCTGCCCTGTGGTGCTTGTAGCCCTTCACTTCCTGATTTCAGACCTCTAGAGGTAAACAGGCCTGCTGGTCTAGGGCGCTGCCCTCTCCCCCTGGTTACCTGACATCCATGGCCATACCACCATGGCCCACAGCCTGGACCAAAAGCAGCCGAGGCTGATAGGAAGGTGAGACTGCCCTGGAGGCCACCCTCGCCACTACAGCAAGGACTTAAAGCCAGAAGCACCCCCCAGACCTGAGTCTTTCCTGGTCAGGGGTGGCAGCAGGGATAGGGAGAGGGAAGAACAGCTTAATACCTGCCCAGGCAACATCTCTACTACCTCACAGGTACAAAGTCCAAGGCACTGGGGGACTTGGAGCACTGTCACTTTAGCACACTGCCCCTCCACATCCAGTGCAGTCCTTCAGACCCCGTCCCTCACCTAGGCCCCACGCCTGGTAGGATGACGTGTGCTAGGCAGAGTAAGCCCCTACTCCTCCCAAAAGGCCCAAGGAAGGGCATTTACCCCATTTGGAAGTGAGGATGCCGAGGTCTGTAAGCCCCCAGTCCAAGCACACACTTCTGGTCATGCTGTACCCACTACCCACACCCACCAGCCCCACCTAATGGCTCCAGGTCTTGGGCACAGACTCTAGCACAAGGCACTTACCCTGGATGTACAAATCACCTCGCGCAAGTTGATGTTCATCCAGTTGTCACAGCTTACCAGGTGCCCGTTGTACGTCTCCCCATTTTTAAGCTCCACCAACTAGAGAGAAATGGGTCCCCAGTCAGTCATGAGCCCCAAGGGAGGTGTAGTCCTACTCCTAATAGCCAGGTGACTGTTGCCCTGGCCTCATTCAGACATGTCTGCAGCTCTTCTGGGGAGTCAGTGGCCATGGCTTACAGTGCTGAGGGGTCGTCTTACAGGGACATGTTCTGCTTTCTCTGTATACATTCCTGGGCATTGCAGATTTTCTTTGATTAAACCTTTTTTTTGGATTAAAAACCCTCAAAATGAACAAACAATAAAGGCTGAGATTTTAAAAAGAACCAACTCAGGTTATCTGCCAAAGAGAAATGAAAGCATACATCCATGCAAAAATGCATACATGTATGTTCACAGCAGCCAAACTGTCACAGTCAAAAGGTAGAAACACCCCAAATATCCAACAACTGGTAAATACATAAACACACTGTGGTCCATTCATACAGTGGGATATTACTCAATCATAAAAAGGAGTGAAGCTCTGACACATACTAAAATTTGGATGAACTTCAAAAACATGATGGTGAGTGAAAGAAGCAAGACACATAAGGCAAAAAATAAAAAAGGCACATAAGGCCACATGCTATATGATCCACTTTTATAAAATGTCCAGAACGGACATATACATAGAGACAGAAAACAGACCAGTGGTTATCAGGGGTAAGGAGAAGAGGGGAGACTGATAATGGGGACAGGTCACCTTTTGGGGTGATGGAAATGTTCTGGATCTAAACAGAGGTGCTGGTTGTACAACACCACAAACATATTAAATACCACTGAACTGTTCATTTTAAAAGGTGAAATTAATTATATGGTATCTGAATTACACTGAATAAAAAAAAAAAAGAAAGCTGGGAGTTCCTCATGGTGTAGTGGCTTAAGGCTTCAGTGCTGGCGCTGTCAGCGCTGTGGCCTGGGTTCGATTCCCAGTCAGGGAGCTACCCACATACCAAAAAAAAAAGAAAAAAAGAGAACATATTAACGGATCCATACCGTATTGTTAAGGACAAAGGTAGTTTAGAAAATAACATGCATCATGTGATTCCCATCTGCATTTTTAAAAAATCATTCACATTTATACACACACATGAGGGCTATCCTGAAGTATCCAGCCATGTAATATGAAAAATAGAAGCTGGATTTTTTCCAGACAGCCCGTATGTGCCAAAGAATTAGTTAAGTTGCTGGGAAGATGAATACAGGGGGATTCCACTCTGAGTCTCTCTCACGTTTGACATTTTTAATAAGCATGTATTACTTTTATAAGCAGTAAGAAATGACACTGGCCCTGACCCACGTGGGAGGGAAGAGAACAGGCAGAAAGCAGGTTTGGCTGGAGGCACCTCACCCTTCATTCAGTGTCCCCATTTCTGTGCTGAAGCTAGTCCCCACTGAAACTCAACATCCCAGACTGCACGTACTCACCATGGGGTGATTCTGAGCTGTTTTCAGCAGTGACAACGGGAGCTGAAAGGCAAACGAGGGCAGATGATTTGTCTGTTTAATCAGTGCCTGGGAGTCCTGGCATCTGGGCAGTGACCCACAATAGCACTGAAGGGGGGTGTGTGTGTGCACAGGAGTGCACATGCCTCACTCCCAAAGGAAGAGGCAATTTCTTTACTCTGCCCAACCCCAGGATGCACACCTACCTCCCCGTTTTGGAAAGAATGTCTCAGCCTCACCTCTCCTCCCAGAGGCAGCTGCCTCCTGGTCCTGGTGCTAACCACTCAGCATGTCTTTATTTTTATTTTATTTTATTTTTTTAAATTCATTTTTATTGTTAGACTTATTGGGGTGACATCTGTTAGCAAGGATTACATAGGTTTCAGGCATACAATTCTACAGTGCATTGTCAACTTGATGTATAATAAGTTCACCACCTAATGTGACTTCTCTTTCCATCACCTTTCAGCATGTCTTTATAATTCACCTTGTACATATTCCTCACACTCCTGACAGGTAGGGCATAAGCCACCATGCTTATACACCCACCATGCTTATTAATAGCCTCACAGAGTACATGTCCCTCTGCTGCTGTGTTTTCCTCAACTGATGTCTGAGATGTAGCCACATAAATACATCCAACTTCAGGTCTTTCATTTCCAGCATCGTATATGATTATTGTCATACTTTCCAGATAAAAATACTGAGGCTTGGAGACTGAAGATCCTGCCCAGTAAAAGACAGAGCTTGGCTTGACCCTGTCCATCCACAACCAGAGGGCAGCCCCATTGGACCAAGATTGACAAGGCCAGGCATGATGGGGAGTCCACTCCAATCTGAGGCTACACTGGAGCTGGGTTTCCAAAGATAGGAATTCACCAGGTGAGGGGAAGAAACATTCCAAAAAAAGTCTGTGTCTATTGAAAGAGACAGCAGATAAAAGATGGAATCTTTTAAAGTTCACCAGATAAGGTGGGCTTTCAAGATATTTCTTTTTCCATCACTGCTGAATTTCCTTTTTATAACAAACATGGTATAACTGGAAAAAAAATCAGCTCTTCTCATTTTGGGAACACAAATCATGACCTGTACACTGGCGGTGCCTCTGGCTCTCTAAAAGGGTGACTGAGGTGACAGTGCTTGGGTCCAGGGGTCCAATGGCAGCCCATTCAGTACAGCCAGATGAAGGTTCTAGACCGAGGGACCTGAAGACAGGAAAACTGCCCGAGGAAGGAACTGCCTCTGCGACTTTGGAATTCCAAGTTGGCTTGCACCTGCCCTCACACTACCACTACAATATGGGGCAGCTGTTTCTCCAGGTGGTGGAACTGGGCAGTCAGAAACGTTCCCCATGGAAGGGCTTGGTGGGCGGGGGCAGATCCCATTTCCCACAGGCTTTCCCTGAGAAGAGTCACCAGGGGAGGTCCAGAGCCAAAAGGAAGCCAGGCCCAAGCCACTTCCCGCACTGGCTTTCTGGAAGGGCAAGATAAGAAGGGACCATGTGGGGAAGGGGCAACTGCTCCAAGGAAGGAGGTGGGTGGGCAGGCTGGGACCCCAATGTGACCAACCCAAAGCTCCTGCCCCCTCCTTTGGGTATATTTGTGTGACAATGCACCCAGGCTGCATAGGAAAAATAGGAGGTTCAGACCCACACATGGGGCCATGCACGTCACCTTTTACTTTGGAGAAGCTTAGGGCTTTCCTGGGTAGTGGGAATCTGGACCAAGGTGATGAGACACCTGGGTCCTCCTCCTGCATAAATAGAGAAGGGACAGGGTCAGAGGAGAGACTTGCCCAAGGACATAAAGCAAGATCCTGGTAAAGTCAATGAAAATAATAGTCTAATGCCTGTCAGTAGGGGACCCACAGACATCCTTTTATGGTATATAAAATCTCTATGCTGGTGATGGCCTCTAAGGCCACCACTTCATCCCAGCTACCGGCAGCACTGCCCTGGAGAATCCACAGCCTCCTTGGTTATCACTGGCAGTTCCCTATTCACAAAACAGCTGAGAGGACATCTGAAACACAGAAGGGACCAGCACCAGCTCCCAGCCCTCTCCTGATTTCAAGGTTCCAGCAAATCAGTCTACTCTGCTCCTCACACACCATGCCCATTCCTGCCACCAAACCTTTGTTCCTATGGTTCCCTTTCCCAGGCTGGCTGTTCCTTAAACATCACCTCCCTGGCCAGGTCCTCATAACCCCATCTAGGGAATGTGGTTTCCACCTGGGCCACCCTCTGCTGTTTCCATTAAAGGACAAGCCAGTCTCTAATTATCTTGTTTACTTGTCTCCCTGGCTAGACTTGAAACACCATGCCTCCTGCTAGACTGGAAAACTCAGAAGGTGTGGACTTTGTCCAGTGCAGAGCATGAGGCTTGGCAACTGAGAAGCTGAACAAACACATGTGGAAAATGCACACACTGCCCAGGGAGACACATGGAGTGGGTGGGATGCTCACCCCACCCCACATATAAGGAAAGAAGAGGCTCAAATAGGGAGATGTGGCTCCATCATAGCCACCATAGCCACACCGGCCTAGAGCAGTGGCCATGTCTTGCCATCTTTTAAATTATCACCCCCAAACTGTGCTAAAGACAGAGAGAAAAGAGGAAGGGGGGGGGGATCATTGAGAACTTAAAACTTGGTGGGGAAGAGGAAGGTGTCAATGGAAACACAGGAGAGGGCTGGACACCCTGTCCCCAGGGAAATGAGGCCATCTGGAGTTGGCAAAGTCAGAAAAGCTTCAGAAAAGAGAATTTATTTCTCTGGGCTTTCTCACAAAGTCTGGGGTCTGGTTCTTAGGTCTGGACCAATCCAGGACTAGACCAAACAGCTTCATGAGGCTCCCAATTCAGGAAGGTGTCATGGATATCCACACTTACACGCCCAGATCCCTGTTTCCGGCCCTGCCATGACCTCAGGGAACTAGAGGTGTGTCATGCTTTGTCCATTCTTGGGCACTCTTCCGGTTAAAGACGTGAGTCTGTGCTATGCACAGGCACTGTTCTACACTCTGGGAATATATCAGGGATAAACACAAAGATCAGGCCTCAATGGAGCTTAACAAAGGAGGATCCTTCTGGTCATCCCCTCAGGCCAACTTTGCCCTCCAGCACAGAGGAAAATGGTCTCTTCTTTCAATTCCTACACTAGCCAGCAGGATTTAGCAGGAAACCTCACTAACCATCTGCTCTAGGAAATGTGTAGCAACCATTTCAAAGTGACTCAAGCTGATGGGCCAGGCACTCTCTCAGGAGGCGGAACTTTTAATTCTTTTGTGGGGCCTTTGTTTCCCTGTCTATATACAGGGGCATGGCCACTTTCTGGCCTAGATCCAGAACTTTCACCATGTTTGTGAGCAGTGTGGTCCTAGAGAGGGTTCCTCTGAGGGCCTCAATTTTTCTTTCTGTGAACTTGGAGGGTGCTGTTAAGTTCACTCCTGGCTCAGAATGCCCTTTCCCCATGGAATAAACAACATGCTGTGTGATCCAGAGAGAAGCAAACCCCTTCTCTGGGTCTGTTTTTCAGCCTAAAAACGACAGGCATAGGAAACTGTGCTAACATTCCAAGGACCCCGTAAGCCCTGAAAATCCCCCAAACAGGCTTAATTTGAGAACTCAGGTGTGCCCACTTCTTCCTGGCACTCCAGCTTTCAAACTTATGAGGGTAGATGGATCGGATGCACTCGGGGTCACCTCCCTGCCTGAGAACTCACTCTGCTGCATTCACCGGGGCCTTCACTGGGTCCCCGCCCTCTCTGATCTCAGTTTCCCCATTTGCAAAATGAGAAGACTGCGGTTAGGCCGCTATACTTGAATACACGTTCGTCCAACCCCAAGTTCCTCGAGACCGACGCTCTGGGTGCCCTGAGAGAGGCCCCTGCCCTCTCCGGCCTCAGTTTCCCCACCTCGGAGCGAGGGACAGGATTCGAGGCCTGCACTCCACGCTCATTCCGCGTTGCCCCTGCCCCAGAGCCCGCCCCGGGGGCCATCGAAGGCCGCATCTCCCGCCTCCCAGTGAGACCTCGCCGTCGTCCTGCCCTCACCATGGTATCGGCGGGGACTGGGCCCACCGGCCACTTCCGCCGCCGCCGCCGCTCACGCGTCTGCCAGTAGCTGAACTACCGCGCGCCACTAGGCTGAAATGGAGTGGCAGCGATATGAGCCAATCAGTACAGGGCTGCTGGGACGGGCAACTAATCCACGCGAAGTAGGGCGGGGCCTGCTAGGCACAAGGGGCGGGGCAGGCTGTGTTCCCTCAGAGGAATAAGAGAGAGCCGTAAAGTGCCGCAGTGAGTGCTGCAAAAGTGAGTGCGCCGGCGCAGAACGCCTGTGGGTAAGGGGGCATGCGCACGTGGGCTTTACGCTGTGGTAAAGCTGGTTATTCTTTCTAATTTGCAAATGTGGAAACCGAGGCTTCATGGTTATTAGGAAGTGGCTTCGGGCTCATACTCTTCCGATTCTGATTATTGTAATTGGTCCTTGTCCAGGCTGTGCCCCTCTGAGCCTTAGTTTGCCCTCCTGTAAAATGGGTGTAATGATAGTGCCTTGCTCTAGAAGGCTGAAGTGAGGATGAAACGACTTAAGCCATGTAGAAGCACTTCAGACAGCATCTGGTCCGTACTAAACACAGTGCACGAGTATCCAATAAATATTTATTGAGCACCTACTACGTTCCTGCTCTTGGAAACACAAGTGAACAAACCTGACAAAATTGGCCCTTCTCAGACTTAGGAGCTCTTTGGGGAGACAAATATATCTGTTTCTTTGGGCTACCGTATAACCAATTACCACAAATTGGGTGGCTTAAAAGAATAGAACTTGACTCAGAAGTCTTGAGATCAGGGGGTTCCCTGGTGGTATAGTGGCCTAGGCTTTGGCGCACTCATCGCCACAGCTGGGTTTGATCCCCGCTCAGGGAATCAACCAAAAAGAAAAAAAAAAAAAGAAGTCTGAAATCAAGGTGTCAGCAGGCTTGGTTCCTACAGAAGGCTCCGAGGGACAATTCAGCTCATGCCCTTACCCACAGGCTTCTGCTAGTTGGCAATCCTTGTAGTTCTTTGGCTTGCAGACACATCAATTTCTCTTCACATGTTTTTTTTGGGGTTTTTTTGTTTGTTTGTTTGTTTTTTTGCTTTTTTGGTATGTGGGTAGCTCCCTGGCTGGGAATCGAACCCAGGCCGCAGCGCTGACAGCGCCAGCGCTGAAGCCTTAAGCCACTACACCATCAGGGAGCTCCCTTGTTTTTTTTTTTGTTTTTTTTTGTTTTTTTTTGCCCTGTGTCTGCCTAAATCTTCCTCTCCTTTCTGTTATAAGGACACTTCTTTCTCTTAATAGACCCACTCTAAATCCAGAATAACGTCATCTCGAGATTCTTAATTATATCTGCAAAAACTTTATTTCAAATAAGTTCATATTTACAGGTGCCAGAGCTTAGAATTTACCATGTTATGTTATGACATAGCTTTTTAACTAAGATTATTATGTGGATTGATCAAATGCAGAACCCATATAAAGTGCCAGGCACCCATTACCCCTAGAAAAACAGTTGTCCTTATCTTAAGTTGGGGTCGCTTCCTCCCCCCCGAAGCCAGATCCTGAGACAAGGACTCACCGGCACACAGTGTATGTAGGGGTGACCCTAGGAAGTCCCCATTGGAGATGGAGACCTGACACAGGTAGGGGAGGATCCCTGCATGGGGCACCAATGAGTATGTGGTGCAGAAGGCAACTGGGGGTCAGTCCAGCTGGGGACCTCAGGAAGGCAGCATAAGAGCTCATGTTTCATCGTGGTCCCATCCAGGGTCAGGGCAGCTGGAGCATTGATTCTCCAAGTCCCATCTATCATCAGCCCAGGGCTGCTCCCAGGGGAGCTGGCAAGGTCTGGGATGTGTGCAGGACGCTGGCAGGCGGCCAACAGTGATGTACTTGCTAACTGGGTTACAGGGATCAGGGTGACCAGCCAAGCCTTGTTTGTCCAGGGTAAAAGTCGCTTGACGTAAACATCAGAAACTGAGGTACAGGATATGTCCCCTTTTTAACATGGTGGTGGAAGTAGGACGAAAATATTGTGCTGGTTCACCCCTTTCTGACGTTTCTAGACTTTTCCATGTACAGAGGCTTTTTCCTTTTACCCAACCGGCAAACTCCTATTTATCTTTGAAAACTCTGCTTGGGTGACCCCTTGTGGTAAATTCTGGTAACTACGTGTTTGTCAAACCTTTAAACAGGGGTGACCAAACAGGAATTCTCGATCCCTTGACCATAATGATTGGTTAAAGGAGAAGCACGTGATCAACCAGGGCCAGTTAGAATCTCCCTTGAGAGAGATATTGAGGGCTAGGACGGAGGAGAATGCTTTCTATGGAGGGTGTTAAAAGTGAGACGATGAAATAATGAGATACTCCTATTTAGTGAAATAGCGAGATTTACAAGTGAGAAAGTGAAAGCCCAATGCCATCAGGATCCAACATGCACAAGAATGCAAGAGCTACTTGGTGGACAGGGAGGCATGGTTTGAGCCCCTGGGTCCAGCTACATCTGAAACCATTAGCTCTGACTTTCCATTGATGTGAGCCCAAGACGTTGTCCTTTATTGCTTAATCCACTTGGAGTTTGGACTCTGTCCCTGGCAATTGTCATAACCTGCACTAACGCATAGCTACTCTGTGAATTCTTCAATGAATGACCTGCAGATCAAATCATTCCTTCTCTTATACTTTGAACTTCAGTACTTTGCACTCATTTTCATCATTACCTGGTTCGTGCCACATTGTAATTGTTCGTTTGCACATTTAGTCCTTCTGGATTGTGGTTTGTAGGAGCAAAAACATGACGGGTCGCATGGGTCACTATTTGAGGCAGTCAACATAGTTCTTCCTTCCCCCTCATCATGCGTAAATGACCCAGGTTCAACCAATCAGAAAGCTTCCCTGGGTGCTGGAATTGCAGAGCTGGGGTAATGTGAGTCAGGTACATGGCCAACTCTCCACTCCAGAGTCTTGGTCCTGTTTAATCCTGGATTCAGCTGTATCCGATGCTTCATAAATCTTTATCCTTCCCTATCCTTTGAACTCAGATGACTTTTTTTCATTCCAGTTTAAATTGTATTTCTGACAGCAGAAGGAACTTGAATGCAGACCAATGTGCCTATCGAATTCACATAAATACCCTACCCTCCACTAAAAATTAAAAATAAATATAGGGAAAACTGTAAAATCCAATGCTCGAAAGATTGTAGTGAAACCAGTAGACATATATTTCCTTTTAAGTGGGTAAAAAGTTGACCTTGTGTCTCAAAATCCATAAAAGTGTCATGCCCTTCAACTCAATAATTTATTTCTGAACATTTATACTGAGGTCTTGCAAGAGAAGGGAACCACTTCTATGCCAAGGCCTTGCAGCAATGTTGCCAATTCTAAAATAGCAGAAAGAGCATAAAGGTCTGACAACAGTGGAGTGATTGAGTAAGCTATGGTTGCATCCACTAGACAGAATATTTTTCATTCATTAAAAATTATATGTACCCTAAAAAAAATTATATGTAAATCCTCCACTCCCCCCACCCCCACCCCATGGATGGCCTGGACTCAGTGACTCACTTCTAAAGAATAGAGAAGGGGGAAAAAGTAACTTGATAGAGACTTAAATGATAGAGACACTTGGCAGATACCACATGCAGTGAGTTGAAGGGTACCCCCTAAAACATCAGTTCTCAAGGAGTGGTACATGTACCCCTGGGGATGCATGCTGGGCCATTCAGGGGTACACAAAAAAATCAGCAATGGCAAACAAAGTAAAAAGCAAAAAAAGCAAAACAGTTATGGAACAATAAATAATAAGTTTGAATCACCTTAGAATTTAAGGCTTAAATGAAGACACTTCAAAATTAGATCGGATCGCGTTAGCCAATGATGATTGGTGAGGGCGTGGCTATGAACCCCTCCCCCAAACCGCTCTTCTACCAACCGTTACTGCACAGTTTCAGAACAATACATTTGCGATGTTTCTAGAACTTCCCGAAACATGTAAATACATCCATAGCCATACTGTTTGGTCAGTTTAGCTATTGACTGAGAAAAAGTAAGTTACATTGTCTTTAATCGTGATTCTTTTCAAGTAGTTTATTTAACGTTTAAATACTTGACCATTATTATCAATATTTAACTGTGGTATGAATATTGTAAAATTAAATTTGTAATTTGTACTTTTGGTGTAGTAATTTTTCTCCTCTAATTTATTACCTCATTTCCATTATTCTACATTATGATAGGCACTGAACAAAAATGTCAGTTTTTAACAGCTGTTTTAAAGACAAGGGGTACAATGTATAGAAATGGGTTTAAAAGGGGTACACAAGTTGAAAAAGGTTGGGAACCACTGCCCTAAAGACATGTCCAAGGAAGTTCCTGGTGGTGCAGTGGCTAAGGCTTCGGCGCTGTCAACCCTGCGGCCTGGGTTCGATTCCCAGCCAGGGAACTACCCACATTAAAAAAAAAAAAGAAAGAAAAGAAAAAGATTCTAAAAAAGAAGTAAATAAAGGGTTTATTGTTTAAAAAATAGAGAGAGAGGGAGAGAGAGAGAGAGAGACGTGTCCAGGCCCTAATCCGCCGAACCTGTGAATGTGACTTTATGTGAAAAAAAGAGTCCTCTCAGATGTAATTAAGTTAAGGATCCTGAGATGAAATCATCTGGGATTTAGGGTGAACCCAAAATCCAGTGACTAGTGTCCTAAGAGAAAGGCAGAGGGACTTTTGAGACACAGAGAAGACAGAAGCAGAGATTAGAGTCATGCAGCCACTAGCTAAGTAACACCAGGAGGAGCCCCCAGAAACTGGGAGAGACAATGAAGGATCCTCCCCGAGAGCCTCCAGAAGGAATGCGGTCCTGCTGACACTTGATTTTGGATTTCTCGCCTCCTGAACTTTGAGGAAATAAATTTGTGTTGTCTCGAGTCACCAAGTTTGTGGTCACTCATCACCTGAACCCAGCAATCCAGGTTACATCTCTGTGATAAGTCACGTGCATATCAGCGATCCCTGATATGATGAGATGAAAAGGGCATCTCACTCTGTGGTTTTCCCTACACACCCACAACCCCATTCTAATCATGACAGGAACATCAGACAGACCAAGGATCAAAGACATGCTGCAGGACACCCAGTCAGTTCTCTCTAAGACTGCCAAGGTCATGCACAATAAGGAAAGACCTAAGTGCCATCCCAGAAGAAGGGGCTGGGGAGACATAATGACTAATTACAATGGGGTTCCTTCTACAGGGTCTTCAAACAGGGAGAGGACATGAATGGAAGACCTGGTAACATCCAGACAACATGAGGAGGTTGGTCAATAACAATGTGCCAGGGTCGATTTCTTAGTTGTATCTGGTAAGATGTTCACATTCCAGGAAGGTGGGCAAGTGGTATAGGGAAGTCTGTCTTTGCAAATCTTCTGTAGATCTGAATTTATTCCAATATATAAAGCTTGACATTCTCTTTAATCCCCATTTTACAGTTGGGGAAACTGAGGGTTGGAATGAGAAAATAACTCATCTAAGAGCATGCATGACTTGAGGAGCAAGGCAGAATTTGAACCCAGGCTAGCTGGCTCTAACCACTATACTTGCTGCCCTCCACTCTCTCCCTAAGAAAATACATAAAAATTTTAAAGGGAAAACCAATTTTACAGATTAAATTTTGTTGTTGATGTTATTGTGTTTGTTTGTTTTTTACAACCCTGTGGAATAAGCTGTGGTACCTGAACTCATAAATTGTATTAATGTCAATTTCCTGGGCTTAACAATGGTTTAGTAAGATAAACCATTTCACAGGGGAAGCTGAGTTAAGGGTTCGTGGAAACTACTACTTTTGTGTAACTTGGTGTTGTCAATCTTAAACTCTTTTTTTTTTTTTAATGTGGGTAGCTCCCCAATCTTAAGCTCTTTCCAAAAAATAAGTTATAAAAGTTGAATGGGGGGAGTTCCCTGGTGGTGTAGTGAGTGGCTTAAGGCTTCGGCGCTGGCGCTGTCAGCGCTGCGGCCTGGGTTCGATTCCCGGCCAGGGAGCTACCCACATACAAAAAGCAAAAAAAAAAAAAAAAAGTTGAATGGCCAGAAGCGATATTAGCACATCAATGTTCATAGCAGCATTATTCACAGTAGCCAAAAGGTGGAAGCAAGCCAAGTGCCCATTGATGGATAGATAGAGGGAGACACAAAAGTAGTCCATCCATACAATGGAATATTATGCAGCATTAAAAAGGAAGGAAATTCTGACAGCTGCTACAACATGGATGAATCTTGAGGACGTTATACTTTGTGAAATAAACCAGTCCCAAAAGGACAAATACTACATGATTCTACCTATATGAGATACCTACACTAGTTAGATTCAGAGACAGAAAGTAGAAGGGTGGGTACCAGGAGCTGAGGGAAGGCAGGAGGGAGTTAGTGTCTAATAGAGACAGTTTCACTTTTGCAAGATGAAAAGAGTTTGACAGTTGGTTGCACAACAATGTAAATGTATTTAATACCACTGAACTATACACTTAAAAGTAGTAAATTTTATGTTATGTGTGTTTTACCGTAATTTTAAAAACTCTAGTGATTAAAAAAAAAGTGTCTATACTGTATTTATTTCTGAGTAGTTGATGTTTGTACATGGTGCAAGAAATGTTGTAGGTATCTCTCGTCCACCCTCACTCTCACCCGCCCTTCCCAATCCTGGTTCCCTCCCCAAAGGCCCCGGTGTTATCAATTCTTACTCTTCCTTCCTGAGATTTTTGCTGCTTTTGCAAATACATTTGTGTGTGCTTGTCTTTCTCTTACATTTGTTTTTCATTCCATAAATGCTTCCACACTGTCTTTTTAAAAATTGTGATAAAACATACACAACATAAAACTTACCAGTTTTATCACTGTGTTATGCAACCATCACCTCTATCTAGTTCCAGAGCATTTTATCACCTCAAAAGGAAACCCGGTCCCCATAAGCAGTCACTCCCCATTCCCCCATCCCTACCCCTGGCAACCACTGATCTTTCTGTCTCTATAGATTTGCAGTTGTGGTCATTCCATATAGATGGAATCATACACCATGTGGCCTTTTGTGACTGGCTTCCTTTACTCGGCATGGTGTTTTCAAGGTTCATCCATGCATATATCATAACTTTGTTCTTTTTATGGCTGAGTAATAATCCATGGTATGGATGGATCACATTTTGTTTATCCATTATTTATCCCTTGATGGACATTTTAGTTTCACGTTTTGGCTATAGTACATAGTGTTTTCATGAACATTCATGTACAAGTATTTTGAACACTTAATACTTTAAATTGTTTTGGGTTTATACCTGGGGCCTGGGGTAACTATGTTTAACTTCTTGAGGAACTGCCAAACTCTTTTCCAGCTGCACCATTTTATTGCACTTGGCTTTCCAATGTAACCATCTTGATTTTTTTATAAGGCTCCTCCATCTTCCCCCCTGCCCCTTCATTTAACCGACTATGTGTACTGCATTAGTGGTTACGCTAATGTAACATTAGTGGTTATAATGTTGCAAGCCAATCCTTGAACACACAGCTTGGCAGCTGCAGCCAGGATTTTTTTGGCTCTGTCCTCCCCTAATTTGCTCCAAATCCCAATCCCTCCCGTGTATGGCCTGGGACAAGTGGCTTACCTGCATTGGGCCTCAGTTTCCTCACTTGTAAACTGGGATAAGAATAGTCTCTCCCTCCAAGGGTTTTGGGAGGTTTAAAAAAAAGAGAGAGAACCCCCAGGAATATGCTTGAACAGGATCCATGGGTGTTGGGTGCCAGTGAACATGAGCCTTACCCGCAGTCACTCTTGGCAGTAGCATGGGACTCAGTTTCCCCTCTTCAGCGCTGACTCTGGATGTTATCAGTTTTCGCCCTTTTTTCTGGTGCTATGGGGGAAAACAAAACCCACTCTGATCTACCTCTCTTCACATCCCAGGCTTCTAGCACATGCATTTTGCACCAGACATTTATTACATGTTTGAGCTATAAATCCTGATTCTGGGTAAGATTTTCATTCTCTTCTCTTCTTCCACTAGGTTTGGGTCTTGCTCCCACAGCCAGACCAGGCCAGCTCTGAATTTTCTGAATTCTACCTGAAGCTGCCAGAGACCAAAATAGCTGCTGAGTGTATGACCTCGAGTCTAAGCAGTCCAGAGATTTCTGCACTGGGTATTCTGAAACCCAGGCCAGAGGCAGGCTGTTCTTCATCAGCACCCTGGCTAATCAGGGGCCAAGGCTGCATGGAATGAGATGTCAGTGACCCAAGTTCAAGGTCCAGCCCTGTTTCTGAGGATGTGGCCAGAAACTCAGCTTTATTTTTCTGGCTGTTTTTGGAGGAATTCTGGTCTCTGATGAACATTGGTGGGGGACCAACTGTGTGCCAGGCTCATACTGGGTGCCAGGACATGGCTGTAATGGAGACACTCGCTTAACATGGAAATCCTAATCTTTGTGTCAGAGCAAATGAGAAATAAAGGAGAAAAGCAGTGCCTATAAAGGAATGATTTCTGAATGTGATCGCTGCTATGACGGGGACAGAATAAGGACATAAAGTGGATCTATTGCAATAGTGGTGGTAATTTCAGGGAGATAAGGAGGGCCCCTAGGAAGAGGTGACAGCTAGGGAGGACCCCTAGGAAGAGGTGACATTCCAGTTGAGCCCTGAAAGAGAGAAAGCAGCTAGGTTTGCAGTACCTGCAGGACATGTTCCAGCGGGAACAGCAAGTGCAAAGGCCCTGAGATGAGATTGTTGAAGCTCTTGGAGGACTGCTGGGGCTAGCGTGGGTTGAGCTTGGGGAGATGGAGGCAAGGGAGGCCAAGGTCTCTGGGCCACATCAGCCTGCTTAGCAACATCAGAGCCTGCAGAGAACCAGCTGGGTGCCAGGTTGTCGCTTTTTATTGCGTTTCCCAGCTCAACCTCCTGGCCTGAATGCCACTTCTGTGACTCTCCAGAGGCTCTAGCCCAGTGGTCTTCCAAACTGTGCTGTGCCTCAGGTTCCTCATCTTAAAACGGGGTGAATAACGGGGCCTTGCTCACAGGAATAGAGGAGGCTCCCAGATAATTCACTACAGTAGATATACAGCAGATGCTAAATGAACATTGCGTAATAAATGACCGGCTCGCCCCCAGCGCCTGACTCAGTGAGTTCAGGTGGCCTCACCCTACGCGACGGGAAGAACTGTCCTCATCTTACAAGTGGAGAACCTGAGGCGGGGGAAGGTGGGGCGCGAGGCGCTCCGAGATTGAGCACCGGGTTCAGAGGGCGCGTCAGCCGAGAGGCCGGGCCAGGGTCGGGTGTGGAGCGGGCAGGGGGCGGGGCACGGCCGGGGGTGTGGCTAGGACCCGGCGGCAGGGCTGTGGGCGGTGCCCGGGCGTGGCCGGGAGGCGGCGGCGTAGGAAGCGCCAGTCCGTGCTCCAGCGGATCGGAGGTGCAGCGGGAACGCCATGGAGCAGCCCCGGAAGGCGGTGGTGGTGACGGGTACGCGCTGATGGCGGCGGCCGGGGCCGGGCGGGCGGCTCCTGGGGCGGCGGGGCCGGGAGGGTCGCGGAGGCCCGGGCCCAGCAGGTGCTGGGAGTCGTGCCGGGTTTGGAGGATGTCAGCGCCCGCAAGAGCCCACCTCTGTCCGCGCGACGCAGAAAGTGAACGGGGCGCCCCTGTGGTTCCAGTGTCAGGTCGGGGCAGGCGGGAGCGTGGGGGTCCGATCGAGTGCCCCTCCGGCGTCTTTCCTTTCCCGGTGGACACAGTGACCCTCCGGGCACCTGTCTGTCCCGGCCGGTGGGCTGGGCTGGACTCCTCCTCCTGCCCCTCCCTTGGTCGGGCCTGTCCCTACCCCCGGCCCCAGGGGACAAAGGCCAATTTGCGGGTGCAAAGTGCCCCGGTGACAGATGAACCTCGTGCCACCCACTGCTCCCCGAGCGGGCTGGGGGGTGGGGTCGCTGCCGAGAAGCAGGCGAGGAGGAGCTCGGGGGGACCTCGGGAACCCGGCCGCTTTCCGGGTTGTCCCAGAGACCGTCTTGGTCCCATTTTTTTTCTGCCCGGGCCGCTTGAGGGCGAACCTGGCCCCCACTGTCACCAACTCCCGAAACTAACTCTTCCTCCTTGAGGAGACTCCACCTCGCGGCCACGTGGGCGTCAACTTCCGCCAGGCGTGTGGATGGGGGGCTTTGGTCTGATGTTTGGAGGGGTCGGAGTGGGAGACTCAGCTCAGGTGCCCACGGGCGTCTGTGGCCTGCGCGTGTGGGACTGGTCCTGGGATTCCCAGGGAGACGGAAGAAGCCATTCACCTGACTAACAGGCTGTGTGACTGGGGAAGGGTCGCAGGCACCGCCAGCCCTCCTCTGTCTAGCTGGGTGTTTGTTGCTCTGGTGCTGAGTATGCAGGCGGCCACCCCACTGGGCTTGTTCCTTGCATGAGCTCATGACATCTTAATTGTCTCCATTTTGCAGAGAGGAAAACAGGCTCACAGAAGTCGCCCTGTTTCTAAGTGGCTGAGCTGGGACTTAGTCCATGCAGGAGAAGGGAGGGAGTGGAGAGGTCCTGACTCAGCTGGTGGGGGTGGGGGTGGGGGTCCTGCTGTTTTAGGGCACAGCATCCTTCCCAGGCCCAGACACCACTTAGGACTCTTACCCCAGCTGGAGTGACCCATGCTTCCAGGGCAGCCTCTCTCGAAGGTGTTTATTTTTTAGGCAGGGTGACAGGGAGCTAAGAAGAGGGAAGCAAGCCCTGGATCCGTGGGTCTGGGTTTGAATCCCAGCTCTTCCATCTTCTCGCTGTGAAGCCAGCCTTGGGCAGCTGGCTTCACCTCTTTGGGCCTCAGTCCTGCTTCTGTAAAATGGGCCCAGGAGACACCCTTCCCTGAAAGGGAATACAGTGAGGCTGAATGCCAAAGTGCACAGAGGGCACTTAGCATATTTCTGGGTAACTGTCTTGGTTTGTCAGTGAAGCTGGAGTTTGGGCAAGCAGGGAAGAGGGTGGTGGGATGGTGTCTGGACAGCCTCACCTAAGAGACACCCACATACATCCTTTAAGGGTGATTCTTCATTCAGTGGTGACTTACAGAGTGTCTGCAGTCCCTTGCATTTCCAGAATGGGGGAGAGGCCCCACATGAAGATAGTGAGAAAATAATTATCACTGGGTCAAGGACAGTGGAAGAAGTTGAGAAGGGAGTAAGGCCAGCCTTTTTCGGGGCAAAAGGAGACCATTGGCCTTTTGCCAGGCATAAGAATCAGGTATAGGTGAGGAAGGGAAAGGACACACAGCTTCAGTTAAGGGCAGACAGGTGCTTGTATGGGGAAGGGGCAGCTCTGAAGCATCACTGGGTTTGCCCCAGAACTAGGGACAGGCCTCTGACACTGTCCCAGGTGGCAGCTGCTCCTGCAGCTTCCTGCTCTGTTCTCCCGAGTGGAGGCAGTAGCCTGGCTCTGGGCAGGCTAGGAAGGGCCACTGTGCAGTGACATGATGCTTTTACTGTTTTTTCAGGGTTTGGCCCTTTTGGGGAGCACACTGTGAATGCCAGCTGGATTGCAGTCCAGGTAACTTGGATCTGGAGGGTAGCAATCAGGCTTGGGGCTGGGCTCCCACTGGAAATATTTGGCACCAAAGAAAGGAAGGAATCTACAAGAACATCTCCTGTGAAGCTTCCTGCAAAGTATTTCAGCCTGATGTGCACATCTTCCTAGATAGCAACTGCTATAGTTTATATGTGTTGAGCGCTGCTCAGGGCCAAGCATTTTTCTGCAGCCCAGCACTCTGAATTTTCTTAACAACTCCTGTGTGGTTAGGAGCAGTTATTCCTGTACCCACTTTACAGATTAGGAAACTGAGGCCCACAGAGAGTTATCTGAAGTCACACAGCTAGAAAACAGGAGTGGCATTGCCTCAGAATTGTCCCATGCCTCAGCCAGGTTTGGAGGGGACCAGGCAGGGATATTGAGGGACATATTAACCTTAGAGAGGGTGCAGTGACCCTCACTGATGCCTCCCAGCAGCTGGGGGAGGAGAAGTTTGCATATTGGGGGGAGGAGGGTCTTTCCCCCACTGTCCTGAGCAGGGTATCAGCCAGTTTCTTTGTCAGATGGGGCATTTGGAAGGACAGACTGGGGAACAATGGGCAGAGAGAAAGAGAGAAACGTTTTCTCCTTATATAAATCAGATCTGCAGAGACCGGAGCCAAACTCGAGTTAATCCTAGCCCATTAGCTCCTTGATTTAAAGCATTGCTTGCTTTCTACTCCAGAGCCCTGAATTTGGAAAAAAATCCAAGTTGAAACCTTGATGAGTGGACACCTAATTGGGACCCCCATACGCACCTTTTTTTATGATCCCTACTCCAGACCTCAAACATCTTGGCCAGTTTCCTTTTTTTTTTTTTTCCACCCACTTTGCAAGTGGGACAGAGGCACAGGGTCCCCAGGACCCTGCAGATGGGAGCATGTCCGAGGCTTTGCTCATCACACCCGCTCCCTGGAGCCCCAGACAAAAAGGAAACAGCGTGTTTCTGAAGACGTCTGTGTCTGGCTTTGTGCGAGTTTCAGACCGGAGCCTTCACGGGGCTGAGTGGACACAAAGCCATGTGTCTGAATTCCTGGGCCCCAGACACGATGATCTGCATCTAAATAGGAGAAAAATCAATTAAACAATCTTTGGAAATCCCTCCGTGCTTTGGGACTTGGATGGCTGATGGTGGGGGTGGGGGGTGAGGGGTGGCAGCTTTTCATCCTGCTGCCAGAGGGGAAATACCCATTCTGTTTTAGTCACTCATCTCCAGAGCTCGCTTCTGGAAGACTTTGTTTTCTTCCTCAAGTTTATGAAACAAGAAAGGATTCTCCACCATTCCTCAGTTAGAAAGATACCAAAAACAAAAATCGAAAAACAAAAAAACCCCAAAAAACAAAAAAACAAACTGGAGTGGCACAGACCTTCTCTGAATGCATGTGTTTGTGTAAACTCCGTGGAATATTACACACATGCACCTGCATGTCACCCGTGTCTAGATCAAGATCTAGGACATTCCAGCCTCTGCGACATTTGCCCAGGGGTTGCCCTTGGCTGCTGTGGGTGCTTTTTAGTTGCCCTGGATGAAACAGATTTGCCTGTGAAAGCATGCAGCTCTTGGATGGGTCAAATCCAATCCCTCAAGAAAATAGGCCTCAAGTGTGCTTGGTATGGTCCAGACTCAAGTTGCAGGAGCAGTTGACGTTTGTCACCTGAGGCGCTGTTGGTTAAGTGGAATGAGTGGCATTGTTTCCTGTCCCAACTGATTTTTCAGAAGCCTAAGTTGCCATCTGTAGAAGAAACCCCTCCTTTTCTCCCAAAGACCAGCTAACTTCTCTCCCTATCTGTCTCTGTCTATTTCTCTTGGCCTCTCTGAGTCTCTGTCTCTGTCTGTCTTCCCTTCTCTGGCTGTCTTAACCTCTGTCTCTCTTTTGCTCCCAACCCCTCACGCCCTGGGTGAACTTGCTCCCCAGTGGAACTCTTTTCCACTAGCCATCAAGAGGTGGGAGTTGTGGGGACTGAGGGGTGACCCCCCTTTTGTCTTTCCCCAGGATGGTGCTCCTCAGCACCTCTCAGCAGAGAGACTATGTTTTTCATGTGTCCCGACTCTCCCAGGTGGCTGGGGTCACCAGCTGTGTGTCTCCCTTCCTAGAAGGCCCAGGTAGGTGTCAAGGGCTGAAACCCCCTTGGCTCGGGGCCGTCTGGAGCATTCCCTGCCCAAGTGGGCAGGGACGAGCCGGGTCACAGGTCCTGGTGACATCACAGGACAATTACTGCCACAGTGAGTCTAGACAGACCTGCTAAGGATATTAACCAGGGAACAAAGGGGGTCTTTGTTGTGGGGTCAAGGGAATCGGTCAGACGCGGCCACGCGGCGGGGTCTTGTCAGGTAGACAGGGTGTAGACAATGCACTGTCTGGGTCGCCCAAGCCCTTCCCCTTCCCTTCCTTTCACGGTGTGTGCTCAGCGCTTGCTGCAAAGTTTGTGAGACTTGGGGTCCACTGCCAGGCCCCTGGAAAACCGGTTGGCCCTGCTGGAATAGAAAGTGTTCACAGGCAAAGAATGTAGCGGGATTATGGGTCACCCACTTGTAGTAACTTCAGAAAAGTTTATAGCTGCTCTTTACCCTTCATTGCCCTTTTTGAAATTGGGGAATAATTTGCATAAAGCTACATGTGTCCCCTGCACTTCAATAGAAAGTATTTATGCCCGTGTCTTCAATACCTTCATCAAGATAGAGAACATTGCCATCCACCCAGAACATTCCCTCCTGCCTCCCCATCCTGCCCCTGGAGCGGCTGTCGTCCTGAGCTCAGTTACCAAGAGTTTTGCCTGGTCTTGAACGTGCAGCATAGCGTCTGTGCCCTCGTGTCTTGGTTGCTTTTGTTCAGCCTGCGTTGGTCCACGGGGGCAACTGGCTCTTTTCCTGACTTAACCCTTCCTCCTGTTGATATTGGGGGGCTTCAGGGTCTTGTCCCTAAGAATAAAGCTGCAGGGATACCCCTGTCAGGGTCCTAGGCGACTACAAGGACGCTTCGCTGTGGGGCTCCTGAGCACGGGGTGTGTGCATATTTCTGATGGTGGTTTTCATAGTTTAGATTTTTTTCCCAGTTGGGGCGGGGGTAGGTGGGCACCCCGAGGACATGAAGAACAAAGGTTAGGTCAAAACAGTGACTCCCTCATGGCTCCCTGGTGATGCTAGCTCATTTCTTATCACAAAGACTTGATGTGAGCAAGGAGCCATCCCACTAACGCTGGAGAAGAGGGCAGAGAAGTTTCACAGGGAGGGTCTGCCACCCTGAGCTAGGCATCCAGAGCGCTCCTCGGATTGGTCACTAATCAAATTTGCAGCATCCTTGGTCCCTCTGCCCTCAAAGGTGGTGCCATCAGATTGTCTTGCTTGGGCTTATGAAGGGCTTGGTCTGGGGACAACTCCTTGACTGAAAGAAACTGAACAAATATTATTCAAGGAGATTTTTTAAGTCGTCACTCAGCCTGAGAGATGGACTCTTTTAATTCCTGGCCTTTTAACCTATTTTCTGTTGCCAGAAAAGGCTGTCAGGACTTTGGGAAAAAGACCTGTGTTAGCAGCAGGGGTGGGGGTGGGGTGTAGGGATGGGTGTAGGGTGGGGGGTGGGGGTGGAACATTTCAAGCAGGAGGGGCAAGGAGGGTAAGAACAGGTGGGGTCGTGGCTGATGGAGCAGAAGGGTAGATGAGATGGTTTACCTCATGCCAAGGTTAAAGCCTTTGCTGGAGACTTCTCCTTCTGGCCCCGGAGGGGAGAGGAAGCAACCATCTTTACCCCCATTCAACTAGAACAATACTTCAACAAATTATAAGAAGAGTGCAAATAAGTCTTTTCCCACCCAGGTTCCCCAAATGTTAACATTGTATTAAACTTGCTTTTTCTCTGTAGATAAATAGATGGGAAGGTAAATACATTAAAAACATTTCTTTGCTTCTAAGTCATTTTTTTGTGGTAAAATTACATGATATAAAATTTACCATCTTAATATTTAGTGCACAGTTCGGTGGCATTAAGCACACTCATGTCGTTGTGCAGCCATCCCCATCCCCACTGTCCATCTCCAGAATGTGTTCGTCATCCCAAACTGTCACTCCATCCCCATTAATGCTAACTTACTCCCATCCCCATTCCCAGCCCCTGGCCCCCACCATCCACTTCCTGTCTCTGAATCTGACTCCTGCAGGGACCCCACATAAGTGGACTCACACAGTATTTGTCCTTTTGTGACTGGCTAGTTCACTCAACATAATGTTTACGAGATTCATTCATGCTGTCGCGTGTGTCAGAATTTCCTTTTAAGGCTGAATAATATTCTCCTGTATGTGTATATCATTTGGGTTTACCCAGTCATTAGTTGATGGACATATGGGTTGTGATCACCTTTTGGCTCTTCTGAATGTGAATGAAAAAGGAGCCACATAGCAAACCTGACAAGCTCAGGGGGGCCAGCGTGGCGGGCCCTGCACACTCGGAGACCACAGTTATTAAGGACTGCATAGCCGACGGATTTCATGTAACCCTCCGAACGTCGTCTCCTTTTATTCTAATGTATAAAACAAGCTGTAAAACTGCCATTCTCTGGAGCATTTTCTTAATTTTTACTTCCCAACAATTGTCGTCAGTTTGGCTCAAATAAAGTCATTAAAATTCTCTACAGGTTGGGACGTTTCTTACATGAATAATGCCGCTGTGAAAATGGGTGTACTGATACCGGTTGGAGTCCCTGCTTTCAGTTCTTCGGGGTCTATACCTAGGCTGGATTATATGCTGATTCTATGTTCAACACTGTTTTTTGAGGGGGGGTGTCCCTGGCTGGGAATCGAACGCAGGCTGCGGCATTGACAGCGCAAAGGCTAGCCACTGCACCCCCAGGGAACCCCCAATGTTCAGCACTTTGAGGAATGGACTTACTGTTTTCCATAGCAGCTGCATCGTGTCATTTTCACCTCACCCACCACAGTGCACAAGGGTTCCAATTTCTCCACATCTTCGCCAACATTTGTTTTCCGTGTGTGTGCGTGCGTGCGTGCGTGCGTGCGCGTGCGTGGGCGCGTGCGTGCGTGCGTGCGTGTATCCTGGTAGGTGGAGAAGTGGTATCTCCTGGTTTAGATTTGCATTTCCCTAATGGCTAATCATGTTGAGCATCTTTTCATGTGTATATTATTGGTCATTTGTATGCGTCTTCTTTGGAGAAATGTCTATTCGTGTCCTTAGGTCGATTTAAAATGGGGTTGTTAGTAATTTTTGTTTTTAAGTTGTAGTCATTCTTTATATGTCTAGATTTTTATCCCTTGTCAGATATGTGATTTGCAAATATCTTCTCTCATTCTGTGAGCTGTCTTTCACTCTGTGGATTGTATCCTTTGCACAAAAGTTTTTTTATCAAGTCTAATTTCTCCATTTTTTCTTTTTTTGTCTGTGCTTTTGGTGTCACTGAATTTGTTTTTAAGACAGAAAAGATCTCCGTGGGTCTCCTCTTGGGGATTAGAAGACTCACTTATAAACCCTAAAAATTTTCCCCTGTCTCTAGGATGTCCTGAGTCTAAGGTCAGAAAACAGCTTTGGTTTGACAGTCTCTTGCTGGTAAATAGGCACTGATCTTAATGCAGCAAGGTCACTTCTTAGCTGTAATGCCTTACAGGTTGTGTGAGAAATGTGCACAAGGATGTTCACTGCGGAGGCTTGTAATTGAGGAAAAGTGGAAGCCACTTAAGTAGTCCAGTGTTGGGGAATATTTGAATCCATGGCAGTTAGTTTCCAAGATGGAATATTATGTGGCATGGAAAAGGGAAGGAACAATATCTAGATGTCACCATGTAGCTAGATCTCCAAAACCTCCCTGGGAGTGGAGAAAACACAGTTGCCAAAGGATACAATTGATGTAAAAATAAATACTCCATGTTTTCTCAGCGACGTCTGTATGGGTCTGCATGGATGTCTGTGCTGTTAATAGTACTTGTCTCTGAAATATGGGGACGGACATGGACTTGAGGCGAGCCAGCTTCGAACTTGATCTGTCTTGTCTGGCTTTTAAAAAACATACTGATTGTTTTAATGTCCTTATATACTAATTCCACCATCTGTGTTATTGCTGGGCCTGTTTCTGTTCCTTGATTTTCATTCTCATTTCTCTGTCTCGCTCCCTCCCTCCCCCTCCCTGCCCCTTTCCTCCCCCTCCCTTCAGCGGCATAGCTCCCCTCTGTAACTCCACCCTTCAAACTGTAGCTGGCTTACCCTTTCTAGAACCTCCTCTTTGACTCCTCAACTAAATATCTGAGAACTTATTTTACATATTTTGTCTTTTCCCCCCTAATGCTTCCAAACAGAAAGGTAGATCTGATTCCCATGGTTCCATTTTAACTAGAAGTTACTTTGTGTTTTTTCTTTGTTCTAAAATACAGGTTAAGTTTGCGTGTTTGATCTCTTTTTAGACAGTGTGCCTTTTGGAGGTGCTGTTTCATTTTTCCTCCCTATAACATGGGTACAGATGAGAGAACTAAAGCACGGAGAGGGTTAGTGACTTGCCCAAAGTCACCCGGTGGGGGAGGAACCAATCTGGTCACCTGGCTATGGAGGCTACACCCCCGACTACCCTCCACCTTCCGTGCATTTAAGAGCTGCTTTTTCTTTGTTTTTGAGATTAAACTTGTAAAACATAAAATTAACCATTTTAAAGTGTACAGTTCAGTGGCATTGAGCCCATTCACAATTTTGTGTGACTGCCATCGCTGTCTGTTTCTGGAACATTTCCATCACCCCAAAAGGAGACTTCATCCCCATTAGCAGTCACTCCCCATCTACCCTCTCAACCACTAGTCTGCTTTTTGTCTCTATGGATTTACCTGTTCTGGACATTTCATGTAGATGGAATGTTACACTATGTGGCCTTTGTGACACTTCTTTTACTCAGCATGGTGTTTTGAGGTTCATCCACATTGTAGCTCCTCAGTGCTTCATTCCTTTTTATGGTTGAATACTATTTCATTGTGTGGATGGTGCACATTTTGTTTGTTTACCATTTCATCCATTGGTAGATACTTGGGCTGTCTCTATTTTGTGGAGATTGTGCATAGTGAGGAGCTGCTTTTAAGTGTAGGAAAAGATGAAAAAGAAAGAGGGGTCCAGCAGCTAGTCCAAACCCTCCCAGTTGAAGAAGGCAAGGCGCCCTCAGGAGGGTCTGGTTTGTGCATCAGGTCACTTAGGTCTGTGTTTGTTCAGGGTCAAGCTTGAGCTGCTTCGTTGTTCGGCCAGCATTCACAAGCACCTACTGTGTGCACATCCTGTAGAGTGGTAAGGGTGCTGCTAGCCTGTGGGGCTGAGAGAGGGTGTAAAGGGGCCTGGGCATCCAGAGGTCTCCTCAGGAAGGGAGGCCGAGACATAACGGCTAAGGAGGAATCAAATGACTGGAAAGTGAGAGAAATTCCAGCAGAGGGAACAGACAGTGCAAAGGCCCTGAGGCAGGAGGGAGCCTGGTTTGTGGGAGAGGAATCAGCAAAAGGGAGGGGAGGGCAAGGAGATTAGCGGTGCCCAGACCTTGTGGGCCATGGTGGGAGCTGGGATTTGATTCTGAGCATGGTGGGAATCACAGCAGGGTGGGAACAGGGAAAGGGTATGATGTGATTTTAGACTCCACCTTGAGGGTCAGGAAGCTGGGTGGGGCAGTGTAGGGTGGCAGATGGCATGGTTTGTGTCTCCAAATCAATTTACCAAGCACAACTCGGGTGTATCCAGCAAACCTCAAGCAAACAGTGGTCTGTCCGTGTTTGTGCGGCCAAAGTAGTCACTCCAGGGTGCAGGGTGCAGAAAGTCGGGGAATGTTTCTGAAATGGGGGAGTTGACATGGTGATCACAGATCTAAAACCTCCGGCACCCCTTAGGGGTTTGACGGTGTGAAAAGCAATACAGTCACGTAGGGATCAAGGTTGCCCGCTGGCAAGCACGCGCCTGCTTTGTCCACGAACCCTCAGACCCTTTAGAGAGTGTCCTCCGCGGTGCACGAACAGGAAGTCAGGGCTTAGATGGAAAGGGAGCACGAAGAACAATACTATGAATGACCGAGAAGGATGTGGGAGAAATGAAATACGAGGGCTGTCCGGAAAGTATCCAGCCATGTAATACTGAAAATGGAGGCATTGAGGGCTAGATTTTTTTCCCCAGACATCCCTCCTATTTTACAAACATTTCTCTTTAGTATATTTTAAATATTATGAAGTCAATTTCACACGAAGCTTAACCCCCTCAGCCCCTTAGCCATCTGCCCCCTCAGCAGCTCACTCATGCACCGGTGTTTGGAGTGCAGGTTTGCACTCTGCCCTTGTCTGACCAGCTGGGAGTTCTCAGGGGGCCCTTCCTGGTTCTGCATGTCACCCAGTTTGGTGAGAGGGATAGGGTCCCAGTTCCCAGTGTTGGTCTTGGAGACTTCCCCAATACACCCACCGTGCCCCACCCACCTTCCAGGTGTTCTTGTCTCCAGGTGACCCGATGCACCCTCTTTGAGGTGCAATTTGGAATCATCTGTCAGGGAGGAGGGACCTGCCTTTCCAGGCATCAGATATTCTCCAGAGTAACTGCAGTGACTGGGTGTGGAGTTGGGACAGCGTGGATAGCAAGGTCAAGGCGACTGGATAAGGAGTCTTGAAGCTGCTGCAGGAGATGCAAGAACTCACCTACAGCGAATTCACTGAAGCCCGTCACCAACTGTGCTTGTCCTGGGACCCACCCACAGACCTGGATAACGTCTGCCTGTTGCAGCGCTTTAATGCCACTGCATGAGATCTGAGAATAATAAGAAAACAGCCCTACTGATACTTATTACTTGGAGTATTAATTTTACTATGAAGAACGCTCACATTTTCATATTGAGCTGAAACCTTCACCCCCAAACCTCTCTGCCTGCCTCTGGGTGGCAGAGCTGGCAGGATCTCTGTTCCTCCAGCACATTTGGTTCTGGTCCTACTGTGCACTGTCCCTTGGACCAGCCAGGTGGGGGGCCTGCAAGGAGTTACTATAACTGGAGCACCCTCGGTGGAGCACCTTGAGTATCCAAAGAAAGCATCAATGTTTCCCCAGAAAAGTGTGTATAGCCCATAATTCATGATGTTCTTAAATCGCCTCAAGCCCAAGATGTTATTCTCCCTAAGGAATTGGGTTCAACTATAAACGTGCACTGAGTACCAGGCACCAAATCTATAAATAATTCTTACCAGGTGTAACAGGGGAAGTGTAATAACAGCAAAAGCAGTAGTAACAGTAGGCGACATTACGTTACTTGAGCACTTACAATGTACCAAGCATTGCTTGGAACTCTTAATGTGAATTTGTTCATTTAATTCTTTTGACACCTTGCTCATAAGTACTTTTTTATCCCCATTTTATAGATAAGGAAACTGAGGCTCAGAGAGATTAAGTGCTCAAGGTCACTCAGGCAGGGTTCAAACCTGGGAACCTAGCTCCAGAGGCTGCAGTATATCACACTGCTGCTCTGGGATGTGCACAGAGAGTTTGGGAAGGGGATGAGGGAGGAGCTCTTGGGTGAACCAGCACCCTCATCTCCTTCTGCACAGTGAGTCAGGAGCCCTGCCTGTTTTCTGAGGATGGGCCAACTTATCCCCGGGGCCTGCATCGTCCCTGCAGCCCTCGCCTAATGCCACAATACGCCCTCTCCTCTCGCTTCCAGGAGCTGGAGAAGCTGGGGCTTGGCGACAGCGTGGACCTGCACGTGTATGAGATTCCAGTCGAGTACAAGACTGTCCAGAGGCTCATTCCCGCCCTGTGGGAGAAGCATAGCCCACAGGTAAGTGGAGAAAGGCAGGTGCTTCCTCATCAGGCCCTGCAGGTGGGTGCCCCGCAGTGGGGTGATAGATGTGGTGTTGTTCCTGCTCCGGTCACATGTAATCACCATTTTAAAAAGTGTCACTAATAAGACATTTACATTCTGTTTTTTTATGTCCAGTCTCTGAAATCTGGTGTGTTTTGCACTTAACTGGACATCTCAGTTTGTACTAGCCATGTTTCAAGGGCTTTAATAGCCACGCGTGGCCCATGGCTGCCTATATTTTAAATGTTCACATATTTTCTTCTAATGCCCTTTTTGTGCGTAAGCATACATACCAATAATTGATAGTTGAAGTTAAACTGTATTCAATTTGGTATCCTGTTTTTTTATAAATATTTTATCATGAGCATTTAGTCACCTAGGTCATTAAAAATTCTCCCTAAACATTATTTTAATCACTGGGTAATGTTAGTGATTAATATAATCATTCTCCTATTGTTGGGCATGCCACTTGTTTCCATGTATTTTGTCACATTTTAATGAATAACACTAACGTGACAATTGAAAGATTATTACATCTTTGATTATGTTTTACGCTGGATTTCTAGAAGTTTTATACCTTGTCTTTTGCATTTGGCAATATGTCTTGAAGATCTGTTCTGATAGAATTGCTCTGGGCATTTTAATAGCTACATAGTAATTTAGCCAACCCCCACAAATGGCTAATTAAGTTGTTCCCAATATTTGTATTAACAAAGCTGCAGCGAATATCCTTGTATGTTTCACATCCTTGCATGTTTTACTTGGCATAACCTTCTGCAAAAGTGACTACAGGGTCTATTCCAGCAGCAAGAAATCAGAAACACTGTAACCCCTGGTAGAACCTAGCGAGGATTCAGCCCTCTCCTTGGCCTGCAGGGACTCCCAGTCTTATGGACAGACCCTGTTAAGTCCTGCCTGTCTGTCTGCAGCTGGTGGTGCATGTGGGTGTGTCAGGCATGGCGACCACAGTCACACTGGAGAAATGTGGTCACAACAAGGGCTACAAAGGGCTGGACAACTGCCGCTTTTGCCCTGGCTCCCAGTGCTGCGTGGAAGATGGGCCTGAAAGCATTGACTCCATCATCGACATGGACGCTGTATGTAAAAGGGTCACCACGCTGGGCCTGGATGTGTCGGTGACCATCTCACAAGATGCTGGCAGGTAGGGCACCATGGGGCGGGTGTGAGCAGAGGTTTCCCTCCTCTACCAGCCCAGGCTGGTGTTAAAAAGCCAAGTGTGTTGACTTTGGCCTCTGTGGGCTGAGCACTCACATGCATGAGCCACAAAGTTAACTATACACACTCCACAGATCCCACTAATTCTGATTCTGCCCACATCCCACCCAAGCCCTGTCGTCTCCCACCTGGATGCTGCCCCAGCTGGTTCCCTGATGGTCCTCCTGTCACCTCTCTCCCATTCCTGACAATCCTTTTCCTCCCAGCAGTCTCTTTTCTATGTTAGCTTCCTGTGATATAACAAAACCGTAAATCTAATGGCTTAGGACAACAGAAATGTATTCTCTCCCAGTTCTGGAGGCTAGAAGTCCAAAATCAAAGTGTTAGCAAGGTCCATTCTTTCTTTCTTTTTTTTTTTTAAGTATTAATTAATTAATTTATTTATTTATTTATTTATTTGCTTTTTGGTATGTGGGTAGCTCCCTGACTGGGAATCGAACCCAGGCCGCAGCGCTGACAGTGCCAACGCCGAAGCCTTAAGCCGTTACACCATCAGGGAACTCCCTCCATTCTTTCTTGAGGCTCTGAGGGAGCGTCTGCTCCCTTTCTCTCTTCTGGCTCCTGGTGGCTGCCAGCAACTCTTGGTGTTCCTTGTCTTGTACATGCATCACCCCGATCTCCGCCTCTGTCTTCACATGGCCTTCTTATAAGGACACCAGTCATTGGATTTAGGACCTTCCCTAGTCTAGTATGACCTCATCTTAACTAATTACATCTGCCAAACCCCCATATCCAAATAAGGTCTCATTCTGAGGTCCTGGGTGAATATGAATTTGAGAGGGAAACTATTACAAGGTCTTTTATAAATTTAAGTCAGATGATGTTCCTTCCTTGCTTAATCCCTCCTACACCTCCCACTGCACCTAGAATAAAATACTCACCTCTCCGCACCGTCCCAAGTACAGTGTGGTCGGGTCCCTGCCCACCACTCCACCCTCATCCACCTCTGCTCCTCATCCACTGATCCAGATCCATGAGCCAGCCCCCACTGCTCTCAGACACACCAGGCTCACTCTGCTAAGGCCTCTTACGGGTCTCAGCTCTAGCGGGTCAGCTCCTTAGGGCCTCCCCAGCCTCCCAGACCAGGTTGTGTCCTCTATTCTATTCCTTCTCAGCACCTCTCCAGCCTAAAGGCAGCAGGTGACAAATCTGGTTGACTGACTAAATGTAGGAGTAACTAAATTTATCATCAGTTTCTTTTAAAAGCTAGTTTTAAATTGCATCGACAGTTCATATGTGCCCATTGTGAAAAATTTTCTTGCCTTCTCCCCTTCCCCCAAATGATCCCCCTGTATTGGACACTTAAATCTCCTACCACCCGCATGTCCCCGTACATGTACGTATGGAAACGTGGCATGCTGCTTTCAGGTTTTGTCCTGTGTTGCTTCGCTTTTTTGGCGGGGAGGGTGGGTGTAGTTCCCTGGCTGGGAATCGAACCCAGGCGTTTTTGTGCATTGTGCTACATGGTGTGCATTTTCCTGAGTGTTTCTTTTCTTGGTTTCATTTGTGGACATGTGACTAGGTCTTAGTGAGTTCTTTTTCTTTCTGTGGATCTACTGCATGCCTTGTAAACGGCTGCATAGTATTCCACTGTGTGGACGCAGAGTTTATGAAACCACTCCTCTGTCAGTGGACCTCTGGCTTGAGCTGCTATAACAAAACACCACAGACCGGGCAGCTTATAAACAACAGAAATATATTGCTCACAATTCTAGAAGCTGGGGAATGGATCAAGGCACCAGCATGTTCGTGTTCTGATAAAGGCCCTCCTCCGGACAGCTGGCTTCTCGCTGTGTCCTCATGTGGTGGGAGGAGTGGGAGAGCTCTCTGGGGTCTCTTTTAAAAGGACACTAACGGGGTTCCCTGGTGGTATAGTGGCTAGGCTTCAGCGCTCTGGGTTCGATTCCCAGCCAGGGGACCACCAAGAAAAAATAAATAAATAAAAGGACACTAACCCTATTGATGAAGGCTCTCACTTCCCAAAGGCCCCACCTCTTAATACTATCACATTGGGAGTTAGGGCTCCAACATATTACATGAATTTTGTGTGGGATGGGGAGGCAGACACAAACATTCAGACCCTAGCAGGTTGCTTGCTCTTGTTCTGCTCTTATTTATAACGCTGCAGCGAACACCTTGTTTATCTTTCTTTTGCCCTCAAGCAGATGGCTCCTGAAGGTTGAGTCTAAAAACTGGATATCTCAGGTCGTAAAGACTGTGCATTTATAAGTCTGCCCAACTGCCTTCCCCTGGGGCAATTTGCAACCCCACAAGCAGCATCTCATACTGCCTGCATCCCCACATACACACCAGCACTGGGAATTACCAGTTTTGCCAACCTGGGGAGGGAGAAGCAGTATCTCACCTTGCAGATTTCTTCTGGTGAGGTTGGAGGTCTTAATAGGGGGTTTGGATGGAGGCTGTCCTGTTAGTCTGACCGTGTTTTGGTCTCCCTCCTGCCCACTACACCCTGCGGCTTAGGTATCTCTGCGACTTCACCTACTACACCTCTCTGTACCAGAGTCACGGCCGCTCAGCCTTTGTCCATGTGCCCCCTCTGGGCAAGCCATACAACGCAGACCAGCTGGGCAGGGCGCTGCGGGCCATCATCGAGGAGATGCTGGGTGTCCTGGAGCAGTCAGAAGGCAAAATCAGCTGTCGTCACAAACACTGAGAGCCACTCGGGCCTTCCAAGACCTTCAGCTGGGGATGTGATTTGGATCAACTATGTCGATTTGCACACCTCCTCTCCCTTTTCCTCCGCAAAAGAGATGATCAATTTGAAGGATCGACTGAAGATTTTCCCATCTATTTCCCTTTGCATCTGGGGACGTGGCCACAACGGCCGGGAGGCCCATGGGTGCGAATTCCCTCAGAGAACCCTGGTCAGGCGGATCCCCGTGCTGCGATCCCACAGCTGGGGCCGCCCGTTCACCTGCTCTTCCGGTCTCTGGTGAAGGGATTGCAGAGTTCCCTCCACCCCATGACTGGTTTTTCCCAAATTTAAAAGCCTCTCAAAGAGCATTTGCCCTGATCCGCTTCCCAGCAGCTTGGACAGCCTGAGAAGGGGCTGCCCTGGGACATGGCATGGGTTTTTCTTTTTTTCTTATTCTCGTTTTTAAAACAGTAGTGCTAGTTTGGGCACAGAGTAATTTATATTCCTTTTGGTTAAAACACAGGCTGTAGCCAACAACAAAAGTATCTTTTCTTTTTCCTGGGGTGCAGCCCCTTCTGCCTCCTGCACCGAAAACTAGACCCCCATCTTTGTTTGGGGGCTGACATTGAGGTTCCCTTGTTGGCGTGGGGGTGGGGGGCCAGACCACAGGGGGAGGGGTGTCTGCTGTCCCAGGAGATTAAAAGGGTTGGCTGACCCATTCAACACCTGAGCTGAGCCCTGTGCTCTGGAGCGTGGCCACCAGTGGGAAAGCAGACTTTGTCATTTCAACATGCACGCGACTTTTTTTTCATATGTAAAAATTTGTAGCAGCTGCAAACTCGTCCCACATCTGGCCTGAATTTTCACAGCCTTGGCGCTGGGGGCTAGCTTCTTGTTCTCCTTAAGGGAGGGCCCCCAAACGGCCTGGGGGCCACAGTTTGCTGAGCTCCGTGTATACTGGCACATTTGAACAGGGGGGCAGTGGGGCAGTCAGCGAGCTTTTGTGCAGATGGTTTTTGGAGCCACACCCAGACTCACCAGTAAGTTTTATTCTCGCTCTGTGGCAAATTGAACTTACCAGCCAGGGATGAGAAGAACATCCCTCAGGAGGCGGCTAAATTCAGCTGGACCTTGACACCACCAGGGACACCACCAGGGACAAGGAGGCAGCAGCAACCATGAAGCCAGTTGAGAAAAATACAGATTTTGGACGTATTCTTCTATTTTTTGAAGAACATGCAGTTTTATCATTTCCCTAAGTGTGAAGTGTGCTGGAATCCGATGCTGTGTTGGATCACGTCAGCGTTTCCCAGCATGCAGTTCTTTTTAAAACAGTTGAGATTTTTGTTTTACTCTGTTTTCTTAAACACTCACCCTCTTTCCCTCCCGTTCCGATGCCCAGCGTGGTTCCTGCCTCTGCTGAGCTGCTGTGTTGCTTTGGAACCAGGATGATGGGTTTCTGAGTTAAAAGCATTTTCTGAGTCCTGGGCTTTTTCTGGGGGAAAGTGGGCACAGATGGGTGACATGGGGCGGGTGTGGACTGGCTGGCAGGTTGATATGATCAGGCCTCTGTTCTGCTCTCCATGCCAGCCCTCCCTCTGCCAGCCACATCCCCACCATGTCCCCAGTCTGAGTTTGCAGTCTCCTGAGAAATCTGGTGTGGGGGACGTCATTGTATATGCTCCCTCAGCCGGCTCCTGTGAGCAGAAGTCGTGGCTCTAGGGGTTCCCTGGTAGTGTAGCAGCTAGGCTTCGGCCTGGGTTCAATTCCCAGCCAGGGAGCCACCAAAAAAAAAAAAAAAAAAAAAAAGAAGTTGTGGCTCTTTTGAATGTGGAGGGCTCAAGGCCAACAGAGTCCCCCAGAAGTCTTACTCAGAAAAATATCAAGCTCCATCTAGCTCATTCCCCCAGAGGTCTGGGCTGAGCTGTGCTGAGGAAGAAATGAATCTAGGCAAGATGGGGAGGAGGGTGGGTCCTGGAGGGGAGCCAGGTCTGAACTCAGCTGGGCACCCACTGGAACCCAGATGGATTCACCTCAAATTCCACATTTTCATCTTTATTTTGTCCTCACTTCGCCTCTCTGTTTAAAGCACCCTGTGATTTAGCAACTTAGAGACATAACTTATTGTCTGATCATTGTCAAGTGTGTGTGTGTGTGTGTGTGTGTGTGTGTGTGTGTGATTTTGGGTTCTAGCGTTGGTTTTAGATGTCCTCGAGTCGAGCCCGAATCGTGTCTTTGTCCATGATACAGAGCACTTAGCTCATTTTTATTTAATCAGACATCCATTAAACATTTCACTCACTCCCTGCCAGCTTTTTTTGTTTTAAATTAAAAAAAAAATTTGAGGGCGGTGGGGGTGAACTCCATGGTGTCTGTCTGCGTTTGCTGGGTCTCAGACTAAAATGTCCTCGTGTGAGGAGAGGGGACCTTCTCTCTTGTCATTTTCAGAGTCTCAGATGGGGACCCACAGAGTGGGGCAAAAGGATGGGCCTCTGAAGTGGGTGCAGCTTGTCAGGTGAGGAGGAGAGTGATGCCAGAAGAGGTGGGTGCAGTAATGTTAACTGTGGCAAGATGGGCTGAGGGATGTGATGTGAAGGCTGGTGTGGGGAAGAGGAGACGTGACGGTGGGAGGGCCGCCTAGTAATGCTGAGGGGCCTTGCCCTGGTGGCCCCGGTGGCGGGTGCTGAGGTGCGGGCTGGGGGCAGGGACAGTGATCTGGGCATCTGGTAACAGCATGTCCTTTAAGATGCCAGAGCCTCTGCACCTTATACCTTTATCCTTTTCTCAGCCGTTTTGGCTTCCCCTTCCCCACCAAAAAGAAGGTCAGTGGTGCATGTATGAGTGTGTAGCTTGAAAATGAAATAAGACAGAGTGGATAGAAGGAAAAGAAGGTGGGAAGAAGGAAGAATTCAAGTTGGTGTTCTGGGCTGGGTGCCACCTGGCCCACCTGGTCCAGTCAAGGAACAGCCAAGGGGAAATCCACCCACCACACTGGCCTCTTTTTTGCTGCTGCTGGCTAGACTGTTAGCCTTTGACCTCTCCGCCCCTTGGAGTGTTTGAACCCAGAAGTCCCTTTTGGGGGATAGTGGGACAAAGCCCCATTCTTCTCTGTGGCCCTAGCCTCCACCTGGAGACTGCTGGAAGCCCTTGGGAACCTGCAGCTGGTGTCGGGTGGTGATGGTGGTCGTAGGGGCAGAGGCAGGCCACCTCAGTGCCAGACTGGACCCTGCCCCAACTCCCATGGCCACGAATCCCATGGCATCCACAGAAAAAAGGGCTTTGTTTTCATAACCCAAATTAAATTTCCTTTCTTCAGGCACAAGTGCCTCGTTAGGGCTCGGGGCTACTGCTGGGGGAAGAAGCACCTTAGAAGCCAGGGTCCCTTAGACCCACTGCAGAATGGCTGTTTGGGGTGGGAGACATATGCCGATGGCACATCTGCAAAGTGAATTCCTAGGTGGACTCTGAACGTGCCTGTCAAAAGGCCCTGTCCTCTGTCTGCTTCAGGGTCAGCTGTCACAAGCTGAGTGTCCAGGGCTCCCTGACCTCAAGAGGCTTCAATTCAGCCCCAACCTGCACTCTAGCACCTCCCCCAAATCCATTTCTCCTCCTCCTCACCCAAGCCTTCCCTTTAATTGCCCAGAGACCCACAAAAGTGCCTGCCTCTCCTGTACACATGGGGCACAGAGAGAAGGGACAGGACCCCATGCTCTGGGGAGGTGGCCCTGGCTCCTGACTGTCCAGTGGAGGGGTGTCAGGATCCCCCAAGCTGTTCACAGGGGTGGGGCCTGGGGCTAGCAGCTTTAATGTCCTATACACTTTGTCTCTAGGAAACCCCAGAGAAAAAGATGGTTTGGAATAGACTCTCAGCTCCCAAGTGCTGTGGAATCCCTGAACCATGGGAGGCCCCACCTGAGTCATAGGAAGCGAAGCTGGCTTTCTGCCTGCCCAGGTGGTACCTTGTGTTCTGGGGCTCCCCCAACATCTCAGGTTTCTATCTTGTTCTAAATCTCTCTAGCAAAAACCTGTCCAAGGTGATTGTGTTTTCTGTCCCCCTGCCTCAGGATGGCTTCGCCCTCACCCCTAGAGTTCCTATGAGTGCCTTGTCCAAAACCCCCATGCCTGAGACCCCAAATTGGGGAAAGTGTCTACTGGACTTTGCTGGGGGCTGGGCCCTGGGAGACCCCAAACCTGACACCCCAGAAAGCAAATAAATCAGTTGAAATATGTGACTTTTTGCGTGTTTTTGTGAGAAGCTGGCATCTGCTGGGGTCACACCTGCAGGCTGGGGGCATCAGTGGGCAGAGGGGCTCTGAATCACCAGGATTTCTACCCTGGGTGTGTGGCCTGGGGAACTCAGTTTGTGGTGGCTGCTACAAATATGCAGAATGAATAAGATGAGAGGATTTTTGTACTGAGTGTTCTCCCTCCTCACAACCCACTGCCTTTGTTCTGATACACAGGAATGCTGAGTAACTTGCCCATGGTCACACACCAGGGCAGGTGGCGCCGGGTACCAGCATCCATCATGTTGACCCCCAGTGTGTACAGAACTCCCACTCACACAACCCTTTGAGTGGGTGCTGTTACCACCTTTTATAAATGGAGAAACTGAGACTCTACCAGTTGAAGTCTCTTGTCCCACGTGTCATGCATGGCCAGGGAGAGAAGGGGCTGGAATGGAAATCCAGGCTGGCATCTCTGAAGCTGAGCAGATTGAAGACTGGAAACAGGACTTGGTCACTCCCCCCATCTGTCCTCAGCAGCAATGAGGACACTCTAGGGCCAGTGGCTTTCAAAGAATAAACTTTTGAAACCAAAGGGGTTTCAGCAATGAGGACCATGTCTTATCTCAGGAAACATGGGCCCCAGGGGAGGGGGGTGCCTCCTCAAAGTCCTGAGGTTTTGCACCTCCAGAAGGGGTGTCCATGGCTGGTGGTTTTGCTCCTAAAGCTGCTCTTTCCCTGGCCCCAGGGTGTGGGCCATGGTTCCAGGAGTGTCGTCTAGAGGCTCCTGTGGCTGTTGGGAGCAACTGTGGTATTCTTTGTGTCCTTTTTAGATGGGGGATCCTTTCTCCAAATTCTGGAAACCTCCCTCATTTCCTTGGCCCCATGGACACCCCTGCCTCCCCTTGGGTGCTCTGCCCTGGAAAAACCCCAACTACTCCCTTGTGTTGCAGGCCAAGGACGAAGCTGTGTGTAGCTGGGAGTGGGTGATCCAAGCTGAGAATGTGTGTGGAGGGATATGGGAGGGGTATCTAGGCTGATGACACAGGGTATCAAGGCCTGGGGAGAGGTCTGTGTGTTATTTTAAAGGCCATGAGGAGTCACTTTGCCTCAGTTTCTGCATACTCATGGAGCTTTTGTAGAATTCAGTGAGATTCTGCTTTTATAGCCCTTAACAGGTGGCGCATAGTAGTTGCTTAATAAACGCAATTATATTTACTTCTTCCTCCAGAAAGCCCTCCTGTCAGTCCAGGTATCTATCTACTCCGGCTCCCACAACCGCCTGGGTGTACCCCCGCCCGGTCACATACTCTGAGTGGTAACTGACTGGTTCCATGGAAGCTGAGGAGAGCTATGGAGTCTGTCTGGGGTCCCCTGTGTTCTCTGCATCCAGCACAGCACTGGGCGCGAACTTGGTGTGCAATGAAGTACAGGAGAAGTGGGAGAGGGTCGACTGCTGGATGTTCCACGCTGTGGCCAGCAGGGGGCGCAGGGAGGCGCCGGCGCTTCCAGAGAGCGGAAGACCAGCCTCAGAGGGCCAGGCTCCTCCTCCAGCCGCGGCCCCCACCACGCCTCTTCCCTGTCTCTGGAGCCCCATCTCCTCCTAGTGGCTGCGCTGGGTATTTAGGAAGTGCCTACTGTGAGCTAAGCCCTGGGCTGGGGACGCACCAGGGATACGCAGACAGCTGAAGGATGCAAGGCAGAAGGGGAGAGTTCATTTGAGGCTTGGAGAAGCTGCGCTTGGCCCCATTCAACAGTTTCTTTCAGCTTCTGCTTGGACATTCTCAGTCTTAACTCCGAGGTGAGGGTCTGGGACACCAATCTCACACCCTTACCGTCCACCCCATTCTGGAAACCTGCTTGGTCTCCTCCCCACCACTCTCACCCCCGATGATTCCCCTTCCCCCACAGGAGAAAGCTGTGCTCCTTTGCTGGGTATTTGAACCCCTGTTCCCATGTTTCTGCTGACCCCCAGGCTCTACTCTTCTGCCTGGAATGTCCCTCCCTGATTTATGCCTGGAGAACTCCTCAAAACCCATGATTTTGGGGAAGATACTGAGGTCATTTTGGGACACAATAAGTGTGACAGGCCTGGTAAGGGGGACAAAGTACTGTGCCCGAAATCCCTCCACACCTTTAACTTACCTACCAGCTCCTTCCTGCACTGGCAGCTTTGCCACAAGGCATTCAGCAGTTTCTACAAGGAGTGCCTCAGACCTGTCTGGACTTGTCCTAGTACCCTGGAAACAGGGAGGGGCAGGCTCAGGCTGCCACCCCTCCCAAGCCTGGTGCTGGGGTGGGGATGGGGGGAGTAGAGACACAGATGTGAGAGACTGAAACGCGAGGTGCAGAGACAGTAGGGGAAAGACAGAGACGGAAAGACGTGGAGGGAGTTCCCTGATGGTGTAGTGGCTTAAGGCTTCAGCACTGGCACTGTCAACGCTGCGGCCTGGGTTCGATTCCCAGCCAGGGAACTACCCACATACTACAAAAATAATAATAATAATAATAAATAAATAAATAAATAAATAAAATAAAATGCTTAAGTCTCTCCTCTTAAAAAAAAAAAAAAAGATGTGGACACGAAGGAGCAGAGAGGATCTCAGCCAAATGAGGAGAATGGGGACTTTGGGTGAGTGATTCATGAACAGGGCTGTCCCACTCTGGGCCTCAGTTTACCCCTGTGATATGAAGCTGACCACCGCACTCAGCTGGCAGGTCTGTGTGTCCATGGTCAGCTAGAGTCTGACACACAGCAGGTGCTTCAAAAATGCACTGCTGTGGTCAACAGGATCATTGCAGGAGCGAGCACGCAAACCGGCAGGAGGAGGGTGTGTGTGGGCGGGGTAGGGTGAGGCTAGGTTCACCCCAGAGGAGTCTTTCCGGGCAGTGAGCACGTGGGGACCCGAAGCCTGCTGCCTCAGCTGACCCACTTCCTGCCCAGCCCAGCTGTCTCGTTGCGCCCTCTCGGCCCCCCACGAGGAACCCGCACAGCCGGTCCCAGGGGCTGAGCTGACCACTTCCGCTCCCCAGCAGCCAGGGCCCTGCTGACTCACACTCAGCTGTTCCACCCCTCCCCCACAGAGTGCTGAAGCGGAGACTGGCAGAGTCCCAAACCCAGAATGCAGGGAGGTCGGTCTCCTGGGGAGCATCGCAGAGGATAACCATACCCCAGCTTTAACGGCCTGGCAAATGAAAACACACCCTTGACAAGAAAAAGAATAATTGGATGATTTTGGGTACAATTAGACTCAGTCAGTTTCAAACCTTTTGAACACCTAAAAAGTTCATTAATAAATCAAAAATACAAGCCAGGGACAGAGAGAAGATATCTGTGATGCATTTAACCAAGGATAGCTTCCAGAACCAATGAGGGCTCCCAGGCACACTAGACAGAAGAAGGAACCACACAGAAAAATGGGCAGATGGCATTGTTTCCTGAACGGCCATAACAATGACCACAAACTGGGTCGTTTAAAAAACAGCCCTGAAGACCAGAAGTCCCAAATCAAAGTATCAGCAGGGCTACAGGCTGTGAGGGAGAACCAGTCACAGGCCTCTCTCCTGGCTTCTTGTGGCTTCCAGCAATCCCTGGTGTCCCTTGGTTTATGGTTGCATCGCTCCAATCTCTGCCTCTGTCTTTAAATGTGGCCTTATACTCGTAAGATACAAGGCCAACAGTCATTAAATGTAGGGCCCACCTTGCTTCAGACCTCATTTTAACATAAATAATTACATTTGCAAAGACCCTAAAGGTCACAATCTGAGGTACCAAGTAGACACTGGAATTTGATTCCAATGATTCTATTTTCTGTATTCTGTATTTTCTTTATCTTTAATCTTTAGTATTTCCTTCATTCTACTAGCTTTGATTTTAGTTTACTCTTCTTTTTTTTTTCCTTCATCAAACTATACAGTTTATTGATTTGAGCTCTTTTTCAATATAGCCATTTATAGCTGTCAGTTTCCCTATGAACACTGTCTTCGCAGCATCTGTAACATTTAGTATGTTGTGTTTTTCTTTTCATTCTCTCTAAGCTTTTTCTAATTCCCTTTGTGATTTCTTCTTTCACCCGATGTTTGAGTGTCTTGTTCCATATTCACAAATTTGTGAACATTCCAGTTTTCCTTCTGTTATTGATTTCTAGCTTTATTCTATTATAGTTGGAGAGGATTCTTTGTATGATTGCAATCTTTTAAAATTTATTGAGAGTTGTTTTTTTTTTTTGCCTAATGTATGGTCTATACTGGAGGATGTTCCATGAGCACTTGATAGGAATGTGTATTCTACTGTTATTGCATGGAATGTTCTATAGATGTCTGTTCTGTTTAGCTGGTTTATAGTAGAGTTTAGTCCTCTGTGTCTTTAATATTCTGTCTAGATGTTCTATTAATTAATAAAAGAGGAATATGAAGTCTCCAACTCTTATTATATATCTATTTATTTCTCTCTTCAGTTCTATCAATGTTTGCTTTTTGTATTTTGGGGCTTTGTTGTTTGGTTGCATAGATGTTTATATATGGCTTTGAGTTACTATCTAGTGTTCTTTCATTTCAACCTACAGAGCAGATATAATGATAATAAACTACCTCAGCTTTGATTTATCTGAAGATACCTTGATTTCTTTCTCATATTTGAAGAACAGTCTGCTGGACATATAATAGAATTCTAGGTAAACAGTTTTTCTTCTTTCGGGACTTTAAATATGTTATCCCACTGCCTCTGGCTTCTAGGGTTTCTGATGAGAAATTGACTGTTGATTTAATTGAAGATAGCTTGTATATGATGAGTGCTACTTTCAGGTTTCACTCTTTCTCTTTGGCTTTCCACAATTTGATTGCAATGTGTCTGTGTTGATCGCTTTGAGTATATTCTATTTGGAGTTCAGGGAGTTCCCTGGTGGTGTAGTGGCTTAAGGCTTCGGCACTGGCACTGTCAATGCTGTGGCCTGGGTTCGATTCCCAGCCAGGGAACTACCCACATACCAAAACAAAACAAAACAAAAAAACCCCCGACTATTTGGAGTTCATTGAGCTTCTTAGATGTATAGATTTATGCCTTTCATCAAACGTGGAAAGTTTTTGGCCATTATTTTTTCAAATATTTTTTTCTGCCCCTTTCTATCTCTCCTCCTTCTGGGATTCCCAAAATGTGTATATTTGACCTCTGGTTGCTGTCCAATAGGCCCTTTGAACTCAGTTAACTTTTCTTTATTCTTTTTTTTTCTGCTCTTCAGACTTAATAATTGCAGTTGTCCTATCTTCAAGTTTCCTGGTTCTTTCTTCTGCCTGATCAAATCTGTCGAATCCCTCTGGTGAATTTTTTATTTCAGTTATTGTACTTTTCTGACTCAAAATTTCTGTTTGGCTACTTTTAATAACTCTCCTAGGAATGTTTCTTTCATGGGTAGGTAGGTATTTGTTATATTATATTGATACTTTCTTGTATGCCTGAAATAATTCATAATGAAAAATAAAACTGATAGGAGAAGGTTTGGCAGTTTCTTAAGCCATTAAACATAAAATTACTGCATGACCCAACAATTCTATTCCTTGGTATATATCCAAGAGAACGGAAACAGGTGTTCAAACAAAACCGTGTATACACATGTTTATAGCAGCACTAATCACAATAGCCAAACTACAATACAAATATTGTATGATTCCATTTATATGATGAAATGTCTAGAATAGGTAAGTCCATTAAGACTGAAAGTAGATTAATGGTTGGGGGAGGGGGAATGGGGAGTGACTGCTAATGGGGACAGAATCTGTATAATGGAGATAATGTGTCCATCTTGTTGGGTTTTATCAAGATCATATCTTAAGGACTTGCTTGACACATGGTAGGGCCTCAAAAACTTCCCCCTAGTATTGATTTCTTCTTCACACTCTGCTGCAAATGTAGGTGTCCCCCACCACTACCACCACCACTGCCATTCACTGCTGAGGATGTCTCTCTGGGAGCTTCATGGCCCTTGTCTGGACCATATCTTCCTGTGATGATCTGATGTCCTAACCCTCAGTCCATGTGAATGGGACATTATTTTGGAAAAGGGTCTTTGCAGATAGAATTAAGTTGAAAATCTTGAATGAAATCATTCTGGATTTACAGTGGGTCCTAAATCTGATGACAGGTGTCCTTAGAAAGCAAAGAAGAGAGACAGAGAAGAGGAGAAACCATGTAAAGACAGAGGCAGAGATTAGAGTAAAGCAGCCTCAAACCAAGGACGCCTGGAGCCACCAGAGCTAAATGAGGTTGGGAAGACCCTCCCCTGAAGCCTTCAGAGGGATCATGCTCCCTTGATTTCAAACTTCTGGTCTCCAGAACTGTAAGAGAATACATTTTTGTTGTTTCAAGCCACCCAGTTTTGGTCATTTGTTACGGCAGTCAAAGAAAAAAGCTTCATAGATACTTTGTTTTTTATAAATTGAAGGCAAGACCCTCCTCTAGCAAAAAGATTATAACTTGCTAAAGCCTTGAAGGCTCAGATGATGGTTAGTATTATTTAGCAATAAAATATTTTTAAATTAAAACATGTGTATTGTTTTTTTAGGTATAATGCTATTTGACTCTTAATAGACTATAGTGTTGATGTAATTTTTTTTTCTTTTTCCCCCCAGTATGTGGGTAGCTCCCTGGCTGGGAATTGAACCCAGGCCGCAGCATTGACAGCACCAGTGCCAAAGCCTTAAGCCACTACACCACCAGGGAGCTCCCTGATGTAACTTTTATACACATTGGGAAATGAAAAAATTTGTGTGATTTGCTTTATTTCAATAGTTGCTTTATTGCAGTGGTCTGGAACCGAACCTGCAATTTCTTTGAGGTATGTCTGTAGTGACACTGGGGCTTGGTCCTTGAAAAGGCACTGGTCTGGAGGACCACGAAGCCAGACACAGATACTCTAACCCTGTGTGGTCAGGATGAGGTCACAGGGAGACCCCTCAGCTTGAGGAACCTGGGGAGAGAGCAGGGTAGGCTTATTGGAACATGGGGCATCAAAGCTAGGGTTGAAGAGATAAATAGGAGTTTGCCAGCAGGGGCTGCCCTTTCCAAACTTGCCCAGATATATCTGAACACAACTCCTGCTAAAGTTGAGACTTCATTACTCAACCACCTAATAATAATGGTTATTCTAAAATATTGAGATTGTAGCTCTAATCAAGCCTCATCTAGTCACTGCTGCTCTGTAAGGGGTATTACTGAGAAACTGAGGTTTGAGGATATTAAAAAGAAAGAATTCTTACTAAGCCCCACCAAGACTTAATACCTAACCTAAGTGTAGTGTCAGCCTCTCCCAGGAGTGAAATTTTAAACCAATCAATCAGGAATTTCCTGGTCAACACTAGGGAGGTCATCTGCCTGACAAGACCCTCTGTCTTCTCCTAGTAGAAGGTGACTTTGCCTGAAATCATCCACTCTCTCTCTCTTTTTTTTAAATCATCTGTTCTTTTAACTTTCTTATCCCTCCCCATTTCTGCCTATAAAAGCCTTCCATTTTGTACAACTCCTCAGAGTACTTTTCCATTTTCAAACAACCCACTGGATGGGATGCTGCCTGATTAATGAATCATTCAATAAAGCTAATTAGATGTTTAAAGTTACCTGATTGGATTTTTTGTTCTTTAAGTAGCAATGGGAAAGTTCTTATCCTTCATTTTGTAGACTTTAAAATAAAATTATCTGTTTTTTGGCCATTCCAGATCTCCTGCCATGAATATGTTTGCCTCAGGTCACGAGAAACAAACAATAAAAGTGGGTTTGTGTGTTTTCTTGTGTGTTGTGTGTGTTTGATGAGGGTGACTATGGCCAAGTGGTGAGGGAAAATTCTGGGAGTTTTGGGGCTGAGCCAGATGGAGGAAATGACCTGACCCCTGGTCTTTGTGCTCTGTTTACCTCCATCCTGGTTTGACCTTTAGTAGGAATGCAGGATCCTGGCCTGCTGAGCTCATTGCTGGCTGGCTGCCCGCAGCCAGCACCACCACTCCTCCCAGATTGGCTCCAGGCCTGGCAATGAGGTCACTGACTAAAGACGTTTCAAAGAGGAGTCAGATGGGCCTGCCTGCCAACATTTCAGAGTTTGGTACCACTGTGGATCTAACATCCTCTTTTCCTGTCCCCAGACTTTCCCTTGAGAAGTTCCAGGAATAAAGTGACCTAATTACTGGTTTTGATTGTAAAGTGACAGATGTTCACTCATGAGTCAGCAGTTTCACTCCTGGATATGTACAGTAGAATACTATACAGCAAGGAAAAAAGGATAAACCAACCCAGCAGGTAACAAAGAACACTCATGAACATGGTGTTGAGTCAAAAATGCCAGGCAGAAAAGAATGCACTGCTGGTTCTGTTACCTGTTTGAAAACAGGCAAACTCATTCGTGGTAACAGAGGTAGCACAGCTGGTGTCCAAGGGCAGGGAGAGTGATGGGAGAGGGCCCAGGGTGCTCCTGGGCTGGGAATGTTCTAGAACTCGATCTGGACAGTGGTCCTACAGGGCTACTATTATAGAATGTTATTGAGCTGAACACCTAAGATTAGTCCTTTTTCCATATGAAAGTCCTCTGTCAAAGCTTAAAAATAAAAAGGCAGAGGCTGTGGGAAACATTCTGCCAAGTTTTCAAAAAGTTAAACATAGAATGAAGATATGACTCAGCAATTCCAATATATCCCCACAAAAACTGAAAACAGATCCTCAAATCTTTGCATATAAACGTTCACAGCAGCCTTATTTACATTCACCAAAAGGTGGAAACAACCCAAATGACCATCAGTGGATGAACGGATAAACAAAAGGTGGATCCATACAGTGGAATATTACTCAGCAGTAAAAAGGAATGAAGCACTGACACACGCTACAACGTGGTCGAACCTTAGAAACAGGCTGAATGAGAGAAGCAAGACACAAATGACCACATAGTACGTGATTCCATTTATATGTGTGATATTGTGACTTATAATAAGAAATATATATTTGGTCTTCCACCCTGTTTGTGGCACTGAGCTCCTAAAATCCTTGGAATTTCCTGAAAAGGGTATCTTTTGTTACATTAATGAGGTGACTTTTGGAAACCAACTTAAGGTTGGGGGCTGGTGGCCAGTGGAACCAAGCATGTGATTGGAAGGTTAGAATTTATAGTCCCACACGACTTCTGGGGAGGGGAGAGGCACTGCAGGTTCAATCAATCACCAATGGTCAATGATTTAATCAATCATGCCTATGTCATGAAACCTCCAAAAAAATCCAAAAGGATGGCGTTCCAGGAGCTTCTAGGTTGGCGAATACACGAAGGTGCTGGGAGAGTGGCACACTTGGAGAGGACATGGCAGCTTGGTGCCCCTTCCCCACACCTTATCCTGTGCATATTTTCATCTGGCTGTTGATTCTTATCTTTTAATATCCTTTGTAATAAATCAGTAACCTAGTGACTAAATGGGTTTCCAGAGTTCTCTGATCTGCTCTAGCAAATTTATCTAACTCAAGGAGGAGGTCATGGTAACCTCCAATTTATAGCCAGTAGGTCAGAAGCACAGGTAACAACCTGGACTTGCCATTGGCATCTGAAGAAGGTGGTGGTGTGGGAACAGCCTTGTGGGACTGAGCCCTGATCCTATGGGATATGATGCTGTCGCCAGGTGGACAGTGTCAGAATTGGGTTGAATTACAGGACCCCTAGCTGAGGTGGGAGAACTGTTGGTGTGAGGAATCACCCCTCACCCCCACACACCAACATTGGAAACTGGGTACAGAATTTTAATGCAGAATGTCCAGAACAGGTAAATCCATAGATAAAGAGCAGATTAGTGGTTGCCAGGGCTGGAGGAGGGGGAATGGGGAGTGCTCATAGGGATGGAAATATTCTGGACAAGATGATTGTATCATACTGTGAATGAACTAAATGCCACTGACTTGTTCACTTTCAAATGTTGACTTTCCTGTGGCATGGGAAACCATCCAGTGACAGGCCCCAGGAGAGCTAGGAAGGTGAGTAGAGATGGCTTCAGAGAACCTCCCACCCCTATGTCCCCAGGAACCATGCACAGCCTGCGTGACCCATGTAGATGTGTATCGGGTCCTGTGAAGGGATTGTCCCTACCTACAACCCTATCCTCCTTACCTGCCCCTTTGTTTTCTTATTGCTAGAGAGGGAATGGGCCTGAGCGGAGAGAAGAGGCAGGGTGTAAATTCCCAGCAGCTGCAGTCAGGATTGTATAGTGAGTACTTCAGGTGTATGGGGTGGGGGGATGGGGGGAGACTCAGGGGCCCAAGGCTTGGCTGGGTTCACACAGCCAGTGGGTGCATGCTGGGGAAGGGGACTGGACCTCTTTCTTCCAGTGGGAAGATGGCTGTGTGGCTAGGCTGGTCAGATGTCCTGTTTTAAATGGGGGCAGAAAACAATAGTCCTGTCCCATTTAAAATAATATATATGATCAGCCTAGTGACACCTTGAATCTAGCCCAGTGAGACTAGGTCGACCATGCATACCATTTGAAACAAAGGGGCATCTGGTCAGCCTATGCATGGTCCCCAGTAATCCTTGTATCTCTTGCTTGCACATGGCTGTCACACTTTATACACCCCCACCATCTGCTTTGTACACTGCCCATCTTCTCTGTGGCCAGGAATCTGGAAGTAGGCACCAGGGCTAATGCCCAGGGCTAATGCCCAGGGCTAGGCATCCTGAGCAGTGGAGGGAGGTCTGGGTGTCCCAGTGGGAAGGGTGTTCCTGGGGCACCGTCTGCCCCTCCACCATCTGATGGCCAGAGCTGGCACCAGCCCTTTCTATAGTAACTGCAGTACCCCAATTCCTTGCCACCTCCTCTCTGAACTCAGCTCAAGGACTAGGGCTCAGAGTGTCTCCATCCCTGCCCCAGTCTTACAGGAACCCCCAGTCTGGGAAAGAAATCGTGAAGCACAGACGCTGCCAATGCTGGGGGTCAGGTCTGGGCCAGAGGGATGGGGAATGGGAGCACCCAGCAGAGCCTGGGAAGGTAATGTCAGAGAAGGCTTCCTGAAGGAAGGGCTTTTTGAATAGGATTTTGAAGAATGAATAAGAGTTTCTCAGATGAGGATGAGTAATTGCAAAAAATACTCCGTTTATGAAGCACTACTGTGTCAGGCCCTGTCCTTTATACCTCACGTGACCTTCTTGCCAGTGAAATCTCAGTCCTTAATTTCCAGATGAAGAAACAGAGACCTGACACAGTAATGGAGAGGAATGACTTGCTCCAGGTTGCACCTTTAGCTCTTTTTAGTCCTTTAACCTCTGCTTTGTCTTTTAACACTTTCAGTCTTTGGCCCTAACTATATAGGGGAGCGTGGGTACCACATGGAGGACGAAGGCCGCTTCTTAAGCTCTTGCTATGTATGGAGTTCAGCATATAGTAATAAGTCCTTTTTCAGAAAATCATTCTTTCCACCAACCCACCAAGCTGGGATGATGTCTCCATTTCACAGAAGAGGATACTGAGACTCAGAGGCACTCCTGGGTGTGTGTATGTGGTCCCACAGCTTCTCCAGGAGCACCGACCCCCAAGCACCTCCTTCTGAAAAGCAGCTTCAGACCCTGCCCAGCTGTGGTCCCTGGAGTGTTTACTGTGTACCCACAGCAGGCGGGACCAGCAGGCGGGGGCGGACAAAGTCCGGGGACTATAAAGGCCAGGCTAGCAACGTGCTGGTTAGTCCCAGCTCAGAGCACAAGCAGCACAGCCATGCTCAGGCAGGGACCCACGACACCGTGCTGCTCTGCGACGGTGCTGATGCTGCTAACGCTCTCATGGCTGCTATCAGGAGACGCCTTATCTCTGGCTCAGGAGCACCTCCAGGCCTTCCCCGGACCCTCAGACGAACATTCCAGTCCGAATATCTCCAGATTCCGGGAGTTGCGGAAACGCTACGAAGATTTGCTGACCAGACTTCGAGGGAACCAGTCCTGGGAAGACTTGAGCCCTGACTTCATCCCTGCTTCTCAAGTCCAGATACTCACCCCAAAGCGTGAGTGAAATCTCAGACACCCAGTGCCCAGGCAGCTCCCATCATTTAACCAGTGGTCCTGAGTCACAGAGCATGCTGCTGAGCCTCAGTTTCCCCATCTGTGATACAGGCAAACGTCCCCCACTCGGGGCTAATGGGGGAGCTAGCATCCCTGTTTGCGTAGGGACAAAGCATGGCTTAGTCAATGTGAGATGTTACACCTCCTCAGATAACAGATGGGGAAACTGAGGCCGAGAGAAGCCAGCGACTCTCCTGAAGGCCTGCAGAGCCTGGACAGCCAAGAGACTAAGCTGGGCAGGGGGCTCGGTCCCTGTCCTCGGAGGTAGTTGGGGCTGAGGGTGGGTAAGATCCAAACGGAAGGATGCAGGGGCGGGGCGGAGGATGGGAGGGGGAGTAGGCGGGACCCAGCAGGGCGCCGCGATGGGCAGAACCGACCCTGGCTGGTTCGGAATCTGATGCAATCGCGCAGCAATGCTAAAGTCACAAGGGACACCTTGAAAGGGGGAGAGGAATATTTCTGCGCTCTCCACGGAGATTCCAGGAGGCGGAGAGAGCGGAAGATCTGGGCTGCGCCTGGAACTGGAAGGAGTTGAGGAGAAGGTGTCAGGCCAGGTGGAGCCCTCTTATCCGGCCCTAATTTCACTGGTGCTGTGACAATCCAGTTAAACCTCTCTTCCTCTCTGAGCCTAGTGAGCCGGTGGTGCTCATGAAGCAACTCAAACCTTGCCAGTCCCCACAGTATCCCTAACACCTGTACCAGCTTAGGAGTCTGCAAATATTGGGGAACCTGGTATCCTTCATTTCTCAGTTGGGAAACTGAGACCCAGGGAGTTGAAAACACAATGGCTCCTTGCTGTTTCCCTAGCCCCAGGCCCTTAGTAGGCCTTCAATAAAAATATTTTTGCCAGAAGGAGGCAGTCAGCATGTGAATCTCAGTCTCTCTAAATACCGAGTATTTATTCATTCCTGCAAGTATTTACTAAGCACCTACTGTGTGCCAGGAACCGTAGTTACCAGGCAGACAAATCCCTGCTGAGATTCTAGTAGGGGAGATGAAATGTTATACAATCAAATAAAATAGGGTGGTGTCTACTTTAGGCAGGCTGGAGGGATTGAGGGAAAGAGTGTGGCTGGTGGAGGAAGCGGTTTGTGCAAAGTCGCTGAAATGGGATCCAGCCTGGACTGTTGGATGAAATGGGCACCCCCACGCCCGGCACACAGTAGGCTCGTGCGTGACTGGCTTTCCTTTCTCTCTCCCACAGTAAGACTTGGACCGGGCACCAACGTGCACCTTTTCATCCCCCGGGCCAATCTGACTAAGGGGCTCGCCACAGCCTCCCGCCTGCATCGGGCCCTGCTCAAGCTGTCCCCGACGGAGTCGAGCTCGTGGGATGTGACGCGGCCGCTGCAGCGTCAGCTGGGCCTCGGAGTCTCCCGGGCGCCCTCACTCCGCCTGCACCTGCAGTGGCCCTCTGACCGGTTGCTGACAGCATCGCCTTCAGCACGGGTCCGGCTAGAGCTGCACTGGAGGCCACGCGCCGGAAGGGGGCGTCGCAGCGCGCATGCGCGCGCCCCGGGCGACTGCCCGTTTGGACTGGGACGCTGTTGCCGCCTGCAGATCCTGCGCGCGTCGCTCGAGGACTTGGGCTTGACCGACTGGGTGATGGCGCCGCGCGAATTGAACTTGCGCATGTGCAGCGGTGCGTGCCCGAGTCAGTTCCGGCCGGCTAACATGCGTGCGCAAATGCTGGCGCGCCTGCACGACCTGAAGCCTGAGGTCGCGCCTGCGCCGTGCTGTGTGCCTGCAAGCTACGAGCCGGTGGTACTCATGCACCGGGACAGCGCGGGCCGCGTGTCACTCACGCCCTACAACAACCTCGTGGCCAAGGACTGCCACTGCGTATGAGTGGCCCTATGCCGTCACTGATGGCACGTGTGCAGTGGAAGTGACCTCAGTCCTTTCCTGTTGAATGGGCTCGTGGGACCTGAAGTACCCAATTCTAACCACTGCTGTCTGCCCCCTCCCGTCCAAACCGTTGTATTCATGTTATTTATTATTAATTTATTGGGGTTACCAGCCTGGGGACCAAAGGGCTGAAGAGGTTTGGTCCGACAGGGTGAACATTTATTTAATCGCCAGTAATAAAAATGAAGCTGTCTGACCTGATTCCTACGATGTTCAAATGGAGCTGGGGACCTTGGGAAGAGCCCACCACTCTGTGTCCTCTTTTCTCACAGGGGATCTGGTATGGGGTAAATGGAAGGGTTCAGGGAATGGGCAACAGGGCGTCCTCAGAGATGACAGGCAACTGGATGGCCTCAAGGGTAGCCTTGGACATCCCTTTCTCTGTCTCCATGATTCTCTAGCTCCCTCTCTCTGGGTCTCAGTCTCCATCTCTCCTTATCGCTCAGTACTCCTGTTTCTGGACAAGTTAAGATATGTTAGTATATTAGAGCTAAAACAAGCTTAGAGACCAATTCTTATATTTTTTTTTTTGCTTTTCGGTATGTGTGTAGCTGCCTGACTGGGAATCGAACCCAGGCTGCAGCACTGACAGCGCCAACTCCGAAACCTTAAGCCACTACACCATCAGGGAACTCCCAGAGACCAATTCTTAACACCCTGTTTTATAGACTGGGGAACTGAAGCCTGGAGAGTTAATGATGGAATCAGACCTGGACCCATGCCTCCTGACACCCTGACCATAGTTCTGCATCTGTATTAGGATGTTTAAGAGTGATTTAAAAAAAAAAAAAAAAGGAAGCGGATGGCATTCTGGGCTAACTGAATGGCATGGACAAATGGCTTAGGGAAACTAAGCCATTTTCATCCAAGAAGGGAGGTGGGCTTGGTGGGATGAGGCCCAAACCAGAAGGGCAAAGAGATGGAAGAGGGCAGTGAGGTGGGCAGGGCTGGAATACACAGGTCTCAAATACTAGTCTGAGGACCCAGGGGCAATGGGAGCCATGGCAGATGTGAGCAGGAAGGGGCACAGTCCTGATTCATGGTTTACAAATATCCTTGAGGGTTGGTGTGGGCTGTCCTGGGGCCTGAGTCTTGATGCCAGGTGCCTGGGAAGGGGACCTCAGAGGGACAGAGGGGAGGGACTGGAGGTGGAGAGAAATCCAGGAATCTGAGATAGAAACCTAGTCTTGAAAGCTCAGGAAGTCCCCTCTGAAAGGAACCCTGTCACTCTGATCCAGCAGTCTCATCAACCCCACAGTGTTTATTGAACATCACTGCACACCAGCAGGAAGGTGACCATAGAGTTTACACCTTGATCCTTTTCTGTCTGTGTTGGGCTCTCTCCTCTTCCCTCTTCTACAATAGCCCAGGGGGCTGAGGAACAGAGCAAGGGATGGAGAGGGGGCTGTAAGAATAGTCCTTCCCTGTTCCCATTCCTCAGACTGGGAGTCTGAGGCCAGGGGAGATCCAGCATGCCCCTGATCACCTGGAAGGGGGTGGTCCATCACAGGCTCAGCACCCAGGGGTCACATAATCATCTTCATCCAGTGGGGCCTGGCCCAGGAACGCCAGGTTGCCATAGACAGGCTGAGAGGCCTGGTGGAGGTCCTCGTAGTTCATGTAGAAGTCGCTGTCCTCTGAAGGGTGAGTCCTGTGGGGATAGACAGACAGGTCGGGAGGAGGACTCAGGGGGTGAGCACATGAGCTTTGAGAGCAAAGGAAGTTCGGTGTGGCCAAGTCCATTCCTACTATTTACACATGAGGAAACTGAGGCATGGGGCAGTATTCTCCCAGCCTGTAACTTTCTCCGAGGAAGGGAAGTCAGGGGCAGTGAGTCAGGGAAGATTCTGTGGATTCAGCATTGTTATGCTGAAGTCCAAAGACACTGAGCCATTGTAGCATTTTTTTCTTCCTTAAAGTTGAGATGGTTGCCCATATTACACGTTAAAATCTAGACCTGTTTCCTCTGGAAAAATCGGAAGCTCTGGGCACACCAGGCACATGGACACAGTGTCTGCTGCTTTAGATGGGAAATGTTTCCACCACAGTCCCTGAAGCAGTAAGTTTTGTGGCCTCAATATAAAAATAAGTCTCCGATCCTCAGTTTCTGCATCCATAGAATTGTCAGAGATGAGGGTACTTCTTAGGAATGTCTAGCTATGGTAGGCAAGGCCCCCAAAGAATAATTTTCCTGCTTCCAGAACATCCCAATCCCATCTCAGGTCCTCCTATAACAAAGGCTACTTTTAGTAAATGGTGTCTATCAATCATTCACAATTTAGTATGAATTACTCCAAAACCATGGTTATACAGGGATGGACAGGACCGAGAGTCAAGGTTTATTGTCTCTGCTTCTGACTTACCATGTGAACTTTGGGCAAGTCTTCCCCTTCCTTCCAAAGTCTACCTTATTGTAAAATGTAGTGTGGGAATGACATATCCAATCTTAAATGTTTTTGGAAGAGACTGGCACCGAGCCCTTGGTGACAGCAAGGCAGAAGCGAGCATCAAGCACAAACTGCCTTAGCAAATCTAGTTCCTTCAAATCCCTATCATAGATCACTTCTGCTTTTAAGCCATATTTGCATCTGCTTTGCATATTCTCTCAATTCTCATCACCAGCCTCCCCAAATGTGGATCCCTCCTCTCAAACCCAGTCAGGACCCTAGTCCCTTCCTGCTTGGATCCTCCCAGCCCCTCCATCTTCAGCTCTGATGTCATCCCATCTCCAAACCCATTCACAGCATATGTTCTGTTCTCTCCCACCTGCTGGCATTTGTTCCTGCTGGTACCTCCCCCTGAAATTCCCTAAACTCTTCATCCAACCTGGAAAAGTTGAATCCATCTATCTAAGCCCAGCCGCATCTAGAGGTGTGGGAGCTTTATGGGAGAAGAGGGACACAGGTGGCTTTCTTAGCATTTCCCATGTGTCTAAGGAAGATGGGGGAAGGGCTGTCCCCATTACACAGAAATTAAAATGGAGGCTCAGAGACTGCTCTGGGTCACACAAGATCTGAACCTAGACCACTACCACAGAGCCCCCACTCTCCTGGAGCACTTGCCTCATCGTTCCCCCTTCTTGGTGGCCAGAAAGTGGGTTTGTAGGTCATGAAGTAAGAGCCTGTCCCATCTACAAGTGCTCACTTAATTCTTACCCCAACTCTATAAGGTGGGGCTGCTATTATACCCATTTTACAGGTGAGGAAACTGAGGCCCAGAGAGGGAAACTACTTGCCCAAGTTGACACAGCCTGCAAGAAGCAGAGCTGGGACTTGAACCCTGGCTGTTTGGCTCCAGGGTCTTGCAGGTCACTCACCCATGTTCGGCCCACTGGTGCCTGGCAGGTGGCTCGCCCACGAACATATTCTCATAGTCAGGCGTGGATGATCTGGTCAGGTTGGCTGCTGACTGCTTAGAGCTGCAATTCTGGCTACCATACCTCGGCTGCCAGCCTGAGCTGGATCTGGAACCATCCTGAGCAGCACACGTTTTGCCCAGGTCCCACCTACTGGTTGCCCAACGTGCTCGGAGTCTCCAAGCTAGCAATGGTCCAGCAATGGCAAGCCCAAGGAGCAGGATTCCAGTGGCCGCCAGTGCCCCAATGGTCACTGAGGCCAGTCCAGGGGCACAGCCATCCTCCAGGAAGGTGGAAAGGTTGTGCCAGGTGCTGGTGCCTATGTCCAGGCACTGCAGAGGCAGCTGACTAGAGCAGTTGTCCCGCCTGACCTCGTGCCAGGAGGCTAAAACGCAGTGGCAGTCAGCCTTCAGGTTAAGGTCACAGCGTTCTGCCAGCGCGGAGTCCACGAGGTCCAGGGGGTTGTCTGTCACATCCAAGATTTGCAGCTTCCCCAGACAGGCAAAGAAGGACAACGGGAGCTCTCGAAGGCCATTCCCAGAAAGGTCAAGGAGGAGTACGTTGCTGGCCTGCAGAGACCTGTTGCGGGGCAGGCTCAAGCCTTGACCACTGAAGTTCAAGCAGGTGGCTGTGAACTCCGTGGTCCAGTCTACATCCAGCGAGGACACATTGCAGGACAATCCCTGGCTGCCTGGATCCTGCAGCAGCAGCGGCAACAACAGCGCCCATGCTAGGGCACCCCCCATTCAAACAACCTAGGCAGAGACAACAGAATCCGAACACTGACCTCAGCCTGTGGTCACCCTCACCCTCGCCACTTGGGTTTATTACCTTTTTTTAAATTTCTTTTTAATAGGTCAGAACAGCTCAGCCCGCTTTTGGTAATAGGCAGTCCCTCACTTGTCTCTCCTTCGCTGGTTGGCTCTAGCCTCCAGCTCAGTCTCCCACCCGGAGAATGGGTGCCTAATCATCTGCCCACCGGGGAATGGGTGCTTCGGGGGCATGGAGGAGACCTGACCCCGCGGCAGCCCCTTCCCTCAGACGAGCCGCTTGGGCCTGGTGCCGTCCGCCAACATTTCGGGCCGTTTCATTGGCCAAGATGGGACCATATGCAAAAAAGCGGTTGCCCAGCAAACAGACCCGCCCCCGAACTGCCGGCGGCTGGAGTCCTGGGCCAGAGTGAATGGAGTTGGGGCTGTTGAAAGGGGGCCTCCCTAGCTCTGTTTTGCCGCCCCTGTACAAACCCCAGTTCTAGCCTCCATCCTAGCTTTGCGTTCTCAACGCCACGCCTTTACCTGGGCGGTGCTGGAAGGCTCCCGAGCGGAGGAGCTGCGTGGTGGCTCACCTGGACGCGGGGCCACAGTGGATGGCACCGTCTCAAATCCTCTGTGTCCCTAGCGTTCTTTACACTCTGTACTCAGCGACTCAGGGAAAGAGGAACTGGTGTCTGGTGGAGTGCAGAGGGCTAGAATGAAGACACCGAGAAGACCCGCCCCCTGCGAGTCTCACAAGAGGGGGAGGGGCGGCCTGCTTCCCTCTTGCTAGAACCTAGTTAACCCCCATTAACACACCAACTAACTGCTGCCTCATCAACTCACTTCCTACTCTGAGCTCAGTTGACTCCCAATCTGTGCATTCATTTATTCATTCAACAAACATCACCCATGGTGGGGGCCTCACGAGGCCTCAGCCTGGCCCAATTCTCGAGGAACATCCAGTCTTGGGAGAGGACAAAGCTGGAGACAGATATCCCCAAGGCCCGTGGAGTTAGGACAGCGCTGGAGGGAGGGATAGAGTCCTGGAGGTCTTCCTGGAAGAGACATTAAAATTGAGGTTTTAACGTATCAGTAGAAATTTGCTGAGGATTCCTAGAATTTGCCTTTGATTCTCCAAGCTCCTAGGCTCCCTCATAGACTCATGTACAATGATACCTCCACGCTGGGGTGGTGGTGAGGGGAGATGTTGAGTCTGGAGCTTGGAGGATGAGTTGCAATGTCAGGCAGAAATGAATACATTGCAGATTGCCGACAGAAAGCACCACAGGAGCGAACGAACGCCCTGTAGCTTGGGAAAACAAGGGCGCTGAGACTCGCGGTAAGAGGGGAGTGGGTGGAGTGGAGATGCTGAGGAGGAACTGGTGGCCCGCGGGTGGGGGTGTGGTACGGGCCTCAAACACAGGTTGAGGTTGGGGCTTTAGTCCTAGGGCCATAGCCAGCCAAGTAAGATGTGTGAGCAGGGGAGGTGCACTATATCAAGAGATTTCTCTAGATTTGAGCCTGAGATCTGGACATGGGGAACTGGGGAGGAGGCCAGGGCCCCAGAGGGAGGGGGAAGCCTGAGTCAGATCTGAGGAACAAGGGCTAAAGTGAGATTGAGGAGGAAGTGAACAAGGGTAGGCTGACAGAGGGTCTCAGCTTCACTGGGGTCTTGGCATCAGGCAAAAGAAGTTTAATTCCATTCTAGCTCCTGACTCACTGTGCAACGCTCACTGTTCTGTGCCTCAGTTTCCACACCTGTAAAATGGAATAAGTTCTAAGAGCCTTCTCCTAAACTTTGGGAGGCTGCAGTCCACTTCTTGCTGCTTTCCCCTTTCCTCAGACCCTGCCCCTTTCCATCTCCAAACTCAGTAACATCAAAGATTTTGAATTGAGACTTTACAGAAAGGGTTGCAAATTGTTCTTCAACACACCCAAAAATACTCCTAATAAGAAAATGCAAATCACACAACTTTGAGATACTGTTTGTTTTTATCTATCAGATTGGCAAAAATTCAAAAGTATGATAACACCCTGTGTTGGCCGGGCTGTGGGGAAACAGGCAACCCACATATTGCTGGGAAAACATCCATGGTGCCATCCCCATGGAAGACACCCTGGCATAGGCCACCAGAATCATGAACACGTGTGCCCACTGACCCAGCAATCCCACCTGTCATGTTTGCAAAATGACAGGGTTGTAAACTCAACATGATCTATCCACACAGTGGAATATTATGCAACCCTAAAAAGGAATGAAGCACCGACACACTACAACATGGATGAATGTGGCAAACATGCTGAGTAAAAGAAGCCAGACACAAAAGGCCACCTGTTGTATGATTCTATCTATATGAAATGTCCAGAACAGGCAAATCCATACATACTAAAAACAGATCAGTGGTTGACAGGGTCTGGGATAGGGAGAGTGGGAGTTGACTGCTAATGGAGATGGGGTCCCCTTTTGAGGTGATAGAAATGTTCTGGAACTATTAATAGAGGTGATGGTAGTACAACATCATGAACGCATTAAATGTCACTGAATTGTTCCCTTTAAAATGGCTAAAATGGTAAATTTTATGTTAGGTGTATTTATTATTTTGCATAATAAAAAAGAGAGAAGGCAAAAAGATGACATGACTATGAGGTGATTCACTGCAGCAATATTTGAGATATATATATATATAAATGGAAACAACCTAAGAGATTTGGTTAGATCAACAGCAATTCATCTATTCTGGGGGGTGCCACAGAGTTATCAAAACAAAATTATAGATCTTTATGAACCAATAAGGAAAGACTCATTCCTTTCTTCCACAAACCTTTATTAAGCTCCTACTGTGTGTCAGGCACTGGGCTAAGAGCTGTGGATACAGCCATGAACAAAATAGACAAAAATCCCTGTTCCCCTGGGGTTCTTGTAGCTATCAGGGAAACAGGCAACGGGCAGGATCCACCAGGAAAATATGTACCAGGTGGTTAGGAGTGATGCCGAGAAAAATAAGGCAAAATCAAGCAGGGAAGCCCTTATTGAGAAGGATAAAGGAGCTTATTGAATCAAGAGGTGGGAGAAGAGCATCCAAAGTAAGGAACAGCCTGTGTAAAAGGCCTTGGAGTAGAAGCTAACCTGGGTGAGAGTAGATGTCTCCAAGAGAAAACGTTAACTGAAAAAGGCAAATAATAATAACCGTAATCTAGATTTCATTTGCCTAAATAAATTTTAGATGAAACACACCCTAAAAACCAAATACTTGTAGTAACCTTTTAGTGGGCGGCAGATGGGAGGGAGAACCACATTACGTATGTTTTAATATTTTTTTATTTTAGGATCCTATCATTTAGTGTGAACACAAATTGTAGTCGACACGTTCAATTAAAACATTGAAATCAGCCAGCAAGCACCCAAAAGACATGCAGGCTTTCAGGACAAGAGGGATGGAGGGATGCGATCTGGCCGCAGGCCTGGAAGCCAGTGGCCATCCCCCACACCCTGTGTCCTGGGAGGCGTTGGCAACATCCAACACAGAGGCCTCTTAGAATAGGAGGGAATGAGGAAGTGAGGACGCAGCAGACACTTGGGCTGTGTGGGAGGGGTTGGGGGAGAGGAGGTGGGTCTGGGGGAACTGGGAGCCTGGAATCTGGTACATCTAGGGGTTCTGGGGTTCGAGAGGCTTAGTCTCGGAGCTTGAGGGGTCTGGAAATTCCTGGCACCTGGAGTGTCTTGGGTCTGGGGCATGTTGGGGGTTTGATGGGCCTGGGATCTGGGGGACCTGGGGTTTAGATCTCCTGCTGTGTCCTCAGCTGGCTATACCCAGGCTTGTAGAAGAGGGGAAGCTCTGGACTTCACTGGCCCCCACCTTGTCTGAGGGGAGCCAGACACTTCTGGAGGGCACATCTTCATATTCCCTCTCCTGCCCCTCTAACACAAACTGAGCAGGTCTTGGGCCTGAGCCCCATGCAGGACTAGCTTGTATGCACAGAGAGCTCCAGAGACCCTCAGGGATCCACAGAGACCCTCAGAGATCCACAGAGACCCTCAAAGATTACCAAAGACAGGGAATTCCCTGGTGCAACTCAGCACCAGGGCCATCAATGTGCGGCCCCCTCAATTCAGCCACATTCTCCCAATACCCTCTGATCACCCTGTGCCCACTCTGTGCTAGGTGAGGCCTCAGCCTGAGCCCTGCCCCCAGGAGCCCCTAGATTCTCCGGCCTAGTCCCCTTCTTGGTTTCCTGCCATCTCCACTCTCTCCTGACAGCCTTTGAAATCCTGCTCCCCCTTACAGTCCAGTCTCCCCAAGGGGAGGGTGGGAGGCAGCCTGACCCAGCAGTAGAGGCTGTTTAGGGGACTGGAGGATCTTAAGGCATCTGAAGGGCTCTGGAGCCAGCAGGACAGAACAGGAGACAGGTGTGATAACCAAGGGCTGGACTGGGGCAGCGAAGCTGACTTGGGGCAATCCTGGAACTTGGGCAGACATGGGTGACTGCAGACATCCATGCATTCATTTAGCAAACAATGACTGAAGTCTGTTTGGCCACTTCATCACTGTGTGACCTGGGCACAGTACCTTAACCTTAAGCCAGGTGCCTCATCTGGCCCCCTCCTCTAAAAACGAAGACAGGGGAGTTCCCTGGTGGTGTAGTGACTAGGCTTTGGTGCTCTCCATGCCACGCCCTGGGTTTGATTCCCAGTCAGGGAACTACCCAAAAACGAAAACAAAAACAAACAACAACAAAAAATGAGGACAGGAACAACCACTGTTTAGGGGTGCCTGTGAAGGGCTTGGAGGCAGACGTGAGCATGTGCCTGGCCCAGGGGACATGAGTGACCAATACACCAGTTGCATGTCCCATGGAGGAGGAGTAAGATAGTCCACAAATGAACAAAAATCTAATTCAGAAGGTAAGCCTCGATTTTTAATGTGACCTTATTTGAGGTCACATGGCCTCTGTGGTTATAGCAAAATTTGAGAAGCCACTGAATACTTTTGGGAGGGGTGTTGGCAAACAAAATGTGGCATTGAGGTGACTGCGGTCAGCAAATGTGTTCCACCTGCCAGATGGCATTTTGCTGCTCTGGCCACAGGAGACTACACTGCTGGCCCACAGGGCTCTCCTGGGAGCAGTCCTGAACCATAAATAGAAGAATTGGTTATAAACTCCCCAGCTCCTGGGCTTTCCAGTAGGACACCGATAAGGCCCAGGCACTGTGTAGTCTCCCCCGGGGGATCCCTAGAATCCCAGCCCCACAGAATCTGCTAGCCAGTGCCCTCTGCAGGGCTCCTTCTCTCTCCTCACCACAATTAGAGCTTCCTGAAGTGACCTCTCAGATAATTATGTTCTTGGATCTCGGTCATAGGGCAACTTCTCAGGGACCCCAAATTAATATAGGTGGAGTGCTATAAAGGAATACCATATGATCTTAATTATATGTGGAATCTAAAAAAATTGAAATAAATGAATAAACAAAATAAAACAGAAACAGACCCATAATACACAGAACAAGTTGATGGTTGCCCAAGGGGAAGAGGTAGGGGGATAGGAATAAAAAGATACAGATAATCATGTACCTTACAATTTTAAAGAAAGGAATGCTATATACCAGTTAGATTTTTTTTTTTCTTTTTGGTATGTGGGTAGCTCCCTGACTGGGAATCGAACCCAGGCCGCAGCGCCGACAGCGCCAGCGCCAAAGCCTTAAGCCACTACACCACCAGGGAACTCCCCACCAGTTAGATTTTTAAAAATATTTAGGTTTATTATATATAAAGTATATAAGTAATATATAAATATGAACGGTGATCAAGAAAATCATGGAAAGGAGATGTTATCAGAGAGGTGGGTGTACTGGTGCAACAGTTTGATTGTGAAACTTATTAGTATGTGTGCCAAATTTCAGCCTTCTTGGGTCTATGTTCTTTCAGATACTGCCAACGAAACATGTCAAATGTGAAGAAAACCCCAACTACAGATAAAATTGAATTTCACGCCTTCATTAAGTTCCTCACAAAATAAGGGAAAACACTTCAAACCATTTTGGAAGTGATGTTAATGGTTTATGGGGACTGTTGCCCTGGGAAATCCATGTTCTACAGGTGGCATAACCTTTTCAAGCAAGGCAGAGAGTCGATTGAAGATGACTTCCATCCAAGATGCCCTGTTGAGGCCACTTCCTCAGACATTATTAAAAAAGTTGAAAACTTGTAGTGGAAGATGGAGATTGAATCAAAAGCAGCTTGCAGAAATGGTTGGAGGATCACCTACGACCATTGTGAATATTCTCCACCAGCAACTAAGGATGTCAAAAGTCAGTGCAAGGTGGGTACCGAGAATGCTCACACTGCTTCAAAGACAACAGCATGTTGAATGTTCACGATAGTTTCTAGATCTCTGCAGAGACCACAAACATGAAGTTTTAAACTGCATTGTCACTGGAGATGAAACATGGGTTCATCATTATGAGCCTGAGTCAAAGCAGAAGTCATGGAGTGACATGAAAAGGGCACGCTACCCACTAAGAAGTTCAAGGTGTCTCAATCGGATGGAAAAGTCATGGCTACTGTGTTCTGGGATATGGAGGATATCCTGCTGATGAATTACAAGGATAAGGGTGTCACAATAACTGAAGAGTACTATTTCAGTCTGCTGAAACAGTTAAAAGAATCTGAGAAGGAAAAAAGTAGAGGAAAATGGACCAAAGGGGTGCTGCTTTCGCACTACAACATGGCCATGCACAAGAGCAATGTTGCACTGGCTACTCTTCATGACTGTGGCTTCCAAACATTAAACCACTCTCCTTGCATACGGTTCAGACCCGGCTCTGTCTAATTATTTGTTCCCAAATATGAAAAAATAGCTCCGAGGGAAGAAATTTACAGACAACAAAGAGGTTAAAGCTGCAAATCAGCATATTTTGAGGGCAAAACAAAAACTTTTTTCCAAGGGTATAAATAAACTTATTGAAAGGCCTGAAAAGTGTATTAAGGTTAGGGGTGACTATATTGAAAAGGAAAAACAAAAGTTTTTTAAAACATTTCTTCCTATTCATTTCACGAATTTCTTGACCGGCTCATATATAATCAAATATATAAATAAATAAGTTTATTATAATATATAATTATTATATTTAATTATAAGTAGCAGCCAGCTAGGTACTGTCTATTTAATTAGTATTAAGCAATGTAATAATCCTCACAATAGCCCCTTGAGATAAGAACTACTATTGTCCCCATTTTACAGCCAGGGAAATGGAAGCATGGTGTGTTTGAATAGCTTGCCCAGGGTTCTAGCCCTGGGGGGTCAGTCCTGAATCTGTGTGGTTGATCATTAGGCTACATTGCCCATGGAGAAGCCGCATTTGTTTCCATCTACCTGGAAGTGTGCAGAGCCACTGCATGGCACACAATGACTCTCAAGGGTGCTTGTGGATGCACAGATGTGCATTTGACTTCAGTGTAACAACTGCCTGGGGTTGGGAGCTAAAAAGGTATTGAGCTTTATTTACTAGGTTTTATTTATTGTACTTTTGGCAAGATTTTGTTCATTTCACAAATATTTATTGAGCACCTACCAAATGTAGCAAAACAACCACCCTGGGGAAGATGACATTTGGGTGGGGGAGACAATGAACCATAAATTAGCAAATTTGAAAGCGGTTAGGAAATAATAATGCTATTGAGAAAAAATTAAATTGAGTGTATGGGGTAGTTGGATAGCCAGATGGGGCTAGCCAGACGGGGCAGTTGACAGTTTTGAGGGTTAGTCAAGGAAGACCTCTTGAGGAAAAAGAAAAGAAAAGAAAAGAAAAAGAAAACACTAAAATGTGATTTGCAGGGAAGGGTTCAAAATGGGAACAAGATTTGGGGGGTGGGGGGTGAAAGAACAGGATGATATTTTTTATTTTTCTTCGTTTTTTGCCATGAAATTATTCCATACATAAATATGTAAACATATATTTGCAAGCACACTTGGAGGTATGGGCAAGATTAGTCAAGAGAAGCCATTTAGATTCCAAGGCAAATTCGGGATCTCAAGGGCTGTTCCAAAGGGGCGCGCCAGCGTGGAGCCTGCTGGGACCCTCAGGAGTTCGACCTACGGGTCTCTTCTGCCCTCGTGTGGTCATTCTCGGGACTGCATGTACGGGTGACCTTGGCAGTGGCAGAAAATTGGTTCCTCCCTCTTCTGACCCCCACACCCCAACCTGGCCACAAGAGAGTCATGACAGTCTGTGTAGCCTTCAGGCTGAGACCTCTGAGTACATTGGAGGCCTCAGACCCCAGTACAGAGGGACATTCATAATTTTTAGTTCATTAACATATGTATTAAGTGCCTACTGTGCCAAGCCTAGTTCTAAGTGCTAGGAACATAACATTGAAGAAAACATTCAAATTCCCTGCTCTCATAGAACTCATGGATAACTGAGGACATGGGCAATCAACATACAAAAACAAGATTTTCAGGAAAATTTAACAAGGCAATGTGACTCAGGACATTGGAGGGCCTCCCTGAGAAGACATCACTAGAGCTGAGGCCTGAAGAAGGAGAAGCTGGCCAGGGGGAAGGGCTGGGAAAGAGGTGTCCCAGGCAGGGAGAATAGTCTATGCAAAAGGCCCTGTGGTGGGAATGAGTTGAGTGCATGCAACAGGATCACAGACAGGAGTTCCCTGGTGGTGTAGTGGCTAGGTTTTGGCACTGTCAACGCTGCCGCCTGGGGTTCAATTCTCAGCCAGGGAACTACCCACATATATAAAAAAAAAACCACAACACAAAAAAAAAACAGGATCACAGACAAAAAGTGCCCAGTTTCTGGTGCTTAGCAAGCACCACATTGTTAAGCTGAGGGACCGCAAAAGGGGCAGAAAAGACTCCTCCTCCAGTACAGCCCAAAGGGAGAGTGGGACCCTAGGATGCCAGGGAGACACTTTTCTCTACCACAGGAAGAGAGCTGGGGCTCTGCAAAAAGGAAGGGTGGGAGGGGCACTGCCAGGGCTCCCCAGAGTGGGACCTGGTGCCTTCACTCGAGGCTATGTGCCCTAGGGCAAGTTGCTTCCATCCTCTGAGCCTCTGCTCTATCTGCAGAACTTTCTCTGCAGCTGCTAGACTCCCCCACCTCCCTCCCTTCCTTCCTTCCTTCCTTCTCTGCCCCTCACTTCAGGCCTGAGCTTCCCACAAAATGCCTCCAAGTTTCCCAGAGTCAGTGTTCCAAACCCAGGCAGAGCACTGCACTTAGGTCAGTGGGTGCTGCTGCTGGGTCACACATGACTCCCTTCATGTGTCTGTGAAACTCAGTTTCCCCATTTGTAACATGGGGAGAAGAAATGCTGCTTCTTTCATAAGGTGCTCAGAGCATAGGTTCCTAATGATTAGTTTCACTCTGGAGTTCAAGTACAGGGCAGAGGGGTGGGGACTTGATTTATGGGAACCATTGAAAGATTTGTGGAGGATGGACACGGGGCACACAGTAGGACAAGCTCAACCAAGGTTGAAACCCAGGCCCAGATCCTCCATCTGGGACTTCTGCCTCCAGGTGACCAGTCTTGGGGTATAATCCCCATTTCAAAATACTGAGGTTCCAACTAGTTGCCGACTCTCCAAGGAGCCCAGGCTGTCTGGATGATCCTCTTCCCACGCTTCTTCCCCTCTCACCCAGCAAACCAGGGCTGTGGACCCCTGTTCCCACCCACTTCGGGACTAGCACTCCCACCCAGTGCCCCCCCACCGCCTCCTCCCCACACCCACGCCATGTTCACCAGCTGCTGTGGTTTTTCCACTCCAGGTGTTGTTTGGGTTTTAATTTTTGTGTTGCAGTTAGAAAATTACCCATAATTACAGCTCTGAGAGGAAATGTCTCATGGCTCAGACCTTGCTCCCAGCTGTGGTCCTCTCCAACGAAAAGGCTGAGGAGGGATAGAGGGCTGCAGGGGCTGCCAGCCCAGATTCTGGCCCCGTCCAAAGATCCCCACTTTAATGATGAGGGGGGCTGCTTCCACCTCCTGTGGAGAGGAAAAACCATCATCAGGAGAACTCAAAACAGTCTTCCCAATGACTATTGCAAAATATTGTATGCACAGGCAGGGGTCATCCAGTGGGGAGGCAGAGCTGCCAAGACTGCTTGATGCATTATTTTATTGTAACAGAATAAGTCCGACCCAGGCTAGTGCAGAACCAGTAACAGGGCGGGGGGGGGGGGGGGGGGGGGGGGGGGGGGGGGGGGGGGGGGGGGGGGTGTGGACAGGGAAGGTGAGGAGGAAAGGGACTAGGGTGGAGGAAGAACTTTTGGGGCCAAAGATCAAAGGAGGAGCCAGAATAAGCCAGGCCTGGAACCAGAGAAAAAGCGCTCCAGGCAGCCAGAGCAAAGGCCAGGAGGTGAGCCCGTGAAGGGGGTGTTTGAGAATGGAAGGGCTGGAAGGGAGTGAGTATGGGGACAGAAGACCCCTCCTCTGGGCCACCCCCGTGCCCCACAAGCAGAGCCTGCTTTGGGCTACCTCTGGCACCGTCCTGGTCCTGAGGGGTAGGGTTTAAGCAGGTCTTTGATCCCAAGAGACAGAGACCCAGCTCAGGGCTGCATTTCCCGCATAGCCACACAGAGATGGCTGGGACCCGGAGGCAGCTTCGCAGGTCTGGGATCTAGCCTTGACCCTTCACCCTCCTCGCTTGAGAGACCCCCACCCACACCGGCTCTCAGGCCCCTGACCTGGCTCATGGCCCCTGTCTACCTCTACCTCAGCCTCTTCCCAGGGCAACCTCCCTGCCTCCTCCATGCCTTCCCCATCTACTGGGCAGCCTCATGAGTTTCTTAAAACCCTGACGCAGATTCTGACCCTTGGGGCCCCACAGCTTCCCCTGGCTCCTTAACTGCTTTTAGATCAAATCCCAACCCGTCTCCTCCAGGAGTGGTCTGGCTCCTCTGTCCTCCCAGCCATCATTTACCTCCTCTTTCTCCTGTTCTAGCTACACCACCCTCCTTGTTATGCCCCCAAAACCTGAATTGTATGCCCACCTCACGGCCTTTGAACTTGCTGTGACAGCAGTCTGGACATTCTGCTTCCAACTCTTTTGTACCCAGTCCTATCCTTATTTTTTTAAAAAAAGTTCCTTTCCCTCATGCCCCTCCCTCGCTTAGGTCTCGGAGGCCTCCTTCTGTGGGATTTGCTCTTGCAATGCATGCTTCCTGGTTGGAAATGCGAATGGCTCAGCTTCCCAGACGCCGCGTGGGACCCGAGGCCCGCTGTTCTAGGACTTTTCCGCCGGCGCCGAGGCTATGTTTGGACATACGTCCCGGTTGCCATGAGAACCGCGCTGTTGCTCCTACCCGCCGCCGAGCTTGACCCTTTGCAGCTCGCGGGGCAGCGGGAGCCTTCACCTCCGCCATCCTCCAGGAGCCCGACCGACCATGCCATCGCCCCGTCCCCTCCACTGGGGACCCCTACCTCTACCCAGCACGTGGCGCTCCGTGTAATTATCCTACTAACTCGCCAGCTTCTGCAGGCCTTCCTTCCCCATCAGATCCTTTGCTCCACAAGTGATAGCAACGTGTCCCGGCTGTCCCCAGAGCCCAGACATAGCAGGCGCTCAATAAATATTTCTGGGGTGCAAGACTCACACTGACTCAAGGAATGGTGGCTTAGATAGGGGGAGGGACCTACACAGAATCCTGGGGAGCCAGAAGCATTGGGAGATAAACGACGTGGGGGTATATGCCTGGAGGACGGCTGGAGGAGCGTCTGCGGGTCCTTGGCGTCCCAGCTGTCACCATTACGCTGTGTGAATTGGATGAGCAACACCCTGTCTGTGCCACGTTGGGAGTAGACACTGGAGATTGGTGGTGGAAGTGGGCATTAGAATGAGGATGTGCTTGACGCTCACGTTCCCCGGTGGCCCACAGGGCGCTGAGCAGTACCTAGCTCCTGGCCTGAAGAGCAGCGGCCGCGCCCCCATTAGCGAGCGGTGCGGGCCCTTCCTTCGAGTCCGCCCAGCCGGTAGGCCCGCGGGGAGAGGAAGTTGGGGGAGGGGAAGGCCGGCTGGACAGGAAGTGAGTAGGGGTGGTATCCCCCCACTCCCTGGTTTGGGCCCCTCTGATGGAGGCGGAGCTGGGACCGGCCTGGCCCTTCCTTTCCTCTTTGCCTGTCTGGAACCCCACAGGCTCCTGACTTCCCGCCTGCCTGCAGACCTGAGTAGGGGTGAATCCCATACTGGGAGGCTGCCTCTAAGAGGGATGCATAATGGGGGGTCCTCAGGCAATGGAAGAGGGCTTCCCGTCAAGACACACACACAGACACAGACACAGACAGACACACACACACACACACACACTACACAACACACACAACACAGGAAGCCTGGGGTGCACAACCACACAACACAGGTCCCAATCCACCCACGTGGGGAGGCACACGCACACACATGCACACACACGTGTGCACACAACCTGATACTGTGTCACTCGGTCCCATACAACCTCTGCAGACACACAACACTGCCGCAGAGCCAGGGACAGTTGCCAGATAGTGACCCGTGCCTGCCAAACCCCCAAGCAAAAACTACTCACATGTCCCCTCACACAGAGAAGCACACACATTAGTGGTTGTTGCATGGGATAAAAAAAGAATACCCATAGCAAACAGTCATAGAAACATTCAGACCTGGAGTCACAACTGGACTACATTCCCTCCAGCCCACATATGTCTGCTAATTCTACCCACAGGTACCCTGGCAAACAGGCCTGCATCAGGCCCAGGCACTCTTGCCTAAATCCAGCGCCTTAGACCACTCGGCCACGCTACCTCCACTGAGGCACTCTTGCCCTGAGATATTCTTGTCTGTGTCGGCCCCCACCTCCTCTGCACCCCCTCCCCCCCGGGGGAGAAGGGCCTCAGAAGGGGGGATGGGGCACCCACCATCTGCACCCCTGATTCCTGAAGATGAGCAATTAAAGGTTGGACATGCCCCATTTACTGATGGCAACCCTGAGGCTAAGAGGCAGAACCAACTGGAGTGACCCAGTCAGCCAAGTCATTCAGCAACTACTGTTGACACAGGGTGGACTGTAAAGCAGCACAGCCTGGTTCCCAGGGTTTTGGCCTGGGTGCTCCAAGAGCTTCTTGTCTGTGTTGTGTGTGTGGCTATTGGAGTCCAAAGACTGGAGGGGTCTGTGTGTGTGGCTATTGGAGTCCAAAGACTGGAGGGGTCTGTGTGCAGAGCCCTTAGGAGGCTGTAATGGAGTCCCTCATCAAGGTGACTGCACGTAGCTGTGTGGGCTCTTTCCCCAACTGTTGGAAGCTGTGGCATGGCTGTGCCTACGCCTGTCTCTGTGTGACTGTGTGCCTATGTGGGCGACGGGCTGTGCTTCTCGGTTCTGTGACAGCTACTATTAGCGCTGTGTATATCTCTGTGTATGTGACAGCATGTCCCTAGGTGAGCTGGGTGTGGGGAGCTCTGCAGGATGATACAACCAGTGTGACTTCCCGAGGCTTTATGGACTATCAGTAGTTGTTCCAGGATCTGTGCAGACTTGCGTGTGTCCTGGGTCTGAAAGTGTAGCTGTAACTGAATGTGCAGCTGTGTTCCTGGGTATGCAATCTAGGTGGCTGGTCTTATCTGGGGAGTGTGTGTATAGCCGTGATCAGCCGTGTCCTGCTGTGCGTCCCTGGGTAGCCGTCCTCACTCGTGCCCTACGTGTGTAGCCGCCCTCGGGGAGGGGGGGCACTGCGCGTGCGCGCCCGGCCCACAGTCCCGGAGGCTGGACCCAGCCGCGCGTTCGCCATCGCCCCTTTAAGAGCGGCGCCCGCGGGCGAAGGGGAGGTGGCGAGCGGGGGCGCGCGCGCGGCGGAGGAGGGGGCGCGCACTTCCCGGAACAGCCCGCGCAGAAGGAAGAGAGGAAGAAAATAAATCCGCTCTGAAGCTGGAGCTGCCGCCGCCCCCACCTCTGTGTGGAGCTCCCCCGCGCGGATGATGCCTGCGGTGCCAGCGCGGGGCTCGGGGCCGTGAGGCCCGGAGCGCGGGGTAGCTATGGCTACAGCGAGCGCGGCCAGTAGCGCCGCCTGACAGGTGTGGGCCCCGGCGGCGGCGGCTCGAGCAGCATGTACGCCAAGGCGGGCAAGGGCTTGGCCGTGCCCTCCGACAGTCAGGCCCGCGAGAAGTGAGTCGGGGACCGGGGGCGGGGCTCGGCAGCCGTACGGCTTCCGTGGGCTCAGACGCGGGCGGGCAACCCGCGGGGCATGAAGGCGCAGGGTGCCGGGTGTGCGGGGCTTTAGCATGCTCAAGGGGCCGCGAGATTTGCGGGGTCGCTCGAGACTCGAGGTTTTCGAGGGGTCGTGAGATCTCGGAGCGCGCTAGACTTAAGGGGTGTAAGAGGCTTAAAGGGTCGCGAGATTTGCGGGGGTCGCAAGATTTGAGGGGGCGCGTGAGACCTGAGAGGTGAGAGTTGAAGGGGGCGAGATTTTTGAGGGGGTGCGCGACACTCGTGGAAGACACGAGAGGTTCGAGGGGTCGTGAGGTTTGCGGGGACGCGCGAAACTCAAGAGCGCGATATTTGAGGGGATTCACGAGATCCGAGTGGGACTCGAGGGTCTCAAGACCTCCCCGACGGCCGGTCTAAACTTGGGTTAATGAAGTTGTATGCCTGGGCTCGGGGTCGAGATCACCAGTGCTTCTCGGATCCTCCAGGGGAGTTGCAGGGGCCAGTGAGACTGACCTCTCTGGACCTCTTACAACTCAGAAGGAGTTTGAGAGAGGAGAGGAGGACTTGGGGGATGCTGGCCCCAGCCTCCTGTGGCCACTTGTCGGCCTAGGAGCTGGGTGGGGCCACTGAGAGGTCACAGGTCTCAGTCCTGGGGCAGAACCCCAAAGTGCCCCTTCTTATTCTGGGAATGATGCTGGGCAGTGAGTACCAGATGCTTTTGTGTTGGTAGGCAGACAGGTACCCAACACCCAGACCTGCGGATTGAGGCTTGGGGGCACTCAGAAGTGGGAACTCAGTCTGGGGTGAGGAGGCTTTCTGAAGCTGGCACTGCTACTTACCTGCTCTGTGGCTTTGGTTAAGGGAGCACCCCCTCTCCTAGGCTCACTTTCCTTTCCTGAGAAATGCAAACGTAGTAACAGTGTATCTCTTATGATTGGGGAGGATTTGAAAAGTGCTGGAAGCTGTGACCTTTCCACAGCAAGGGCACCCAGTGGCTTGCAGTATTGTTAAAAGTACCAAGGAAAGGGGACTACAAGAGAGAAGGCTTTTGATGGTTAATGGCTACTAGTCCTCAGGATCCTCAAAAGTAGCTGCCTAGAGTGGTTTTGTTGGGAAAGAGGCTGCTAGAACAGAGAGGAAGCTGGGTCATTCTGGAGGGCTCCTATGATGCTTCTGAGGGCTAGGCCCGGTGAAGATTTGTACGTTTGGACAGTAAGGAGGAGCCTTGGATGTGGGCTTACTGTATCCTTCTGGCCTGCCTCTTCTCCCTGCTCTGACAATAGGATCCCCCTCCCACCTGCAAGGACAAGTGTCCATTCTCTACCCAGCTTTGGGGTCATTTTGGAGAAGAGATTCTTGTGGTCAGAAGATTCTAGGCAGATGACTGCCCTTCCAGGCTTCCCTTGCTCATCTTTTATGAGGTTGGGCTTCATTTCCAAGCACCCTTAAGCATGAAGACTTTCTTAAAACTGGCACCTGGTTCCTGTCCCGGTTGGAAGCAAGATGTGTCTGGCTTAGCCACATCACCCCTGGGGATCCTGGTGTGTTCGTGGGCATCCTCTTACACTGGTTTCTAGGTCGGGGAATGACCAGTCACCTGGTGGGAATCCTTCACTTATTCACCAGATGTGTCCTGGTCTGAGTCTGGGGTGATGTATGTAGTCTGGAAGGCAGGTCTGGGCCCTGAAGAATCCCACATTCCTAACAGGGAGGCAGGTGTCAAGTTACTTGAGCATATGAATGGGATACCAAATGGAAGGATGATCTCAAGATACTCCATGAAGAAAGCAAAATGGGAAAATGGGTGATAGTGAAGTATGAGGGGGTTGTCAGGTATGCAGAGATGTGGAGTGAAAGCAGGTGGCTGTGGGTACGGCAAGTGCAAAGACTCTAGGTTGAGGTCTGGGAAAAGAGCTGGGGCTGGTGCCCTGGGTGGGTGAAGGGCAGCCTGCAGGGCACCATGTGGGCCAGAGAGGCTTGTGTATGTGAAAGTGCACTCCATCTCCATGTGGAGTAGGGCTTATAGGGGGTTGGGAGTAGAGGCCAGGGGACCTGGGGGAAGGCGGGCACAATGATCTGGGTGAAAATTGATGATGGTAGCTTGGGTATGGAGATCAGAGAAGGGAGAGAATCAGGTTTAAACTGTGGGTGGTAGGGTTGGGATTTGGGTTTTAATCTTGTCAGCTATCCCAGGAGAGAGCTGATTCTTTGAACCTGGTCTCTACTCTTGGTTAGACCTGGAAAGGGGGTTATTTAAAGCCTGGACCCTTCCTTTACTATCCCCTCACTCCCTAACCATGCCCAACAGAGCGTCTAGAGGATGGGGGAATCTGCAAAAGCAACCCCCCCAAAAAAAATCCGTGAAGGCTGGGGATGCCATCATGTCTCCTGTTCTCCAGTCCCCTTTTTGGCTGGAGCCAGGGTGCTGGATGAGTGTTGATTTGAAGATGGAGTTGTGTTGCTAAAGAAAATTTGGAAAATACTTTGTGTTGCATCCCTCATTTCACCAAAGGGGATGCTGGGGCCTAGAGAGGAGGTGATCTGCCAAGCTCACTGGTTCTGCGCACGAAGAGCAATGGAGAGGTTGGCTGGCTGCTCTGAGCCTCAGTTTCTCAATCTGAAATGTAGCCTGCTGGTCTTGCAGGATTCTCACAAAAACTGGGTGAGAGACTATAGGCAGAGCACTCTGAGTAGGCAGCCACCAACTGAGCCACTTCCTGTCTCTGGAACTTGGTTTCCTCTTCTGAAATGGGGTTAAGGGGTTGTACTGCTCAAGTCCTCAGCCCTCTAGGACTGTGTTTTTCTCTCCTTCCTTCTCCTTAGCCCCTGTGGCTCTCCATCTCAGCATGGGATCTGGGCCATACTGCCCTAGAAACAGACTAGGCGCCTGCTGGGTACGCTGATGGTGGGTCGCTGCTCTCAGGTGCACAGCAAAGTCTGGGTAGTATAATGATGGGGTGGCCTGGGGGTAAGAGGGAGGCAGGGGTCCAAGTGGTCTTCCTGCAGCAAAACATAGCCTCTTCTTTAATAGTAAACACTCCAAGCCTACAGGGAAACCTGTGAGTGACTGCCACCCAGAGCTAAATAACACTTGCATTTACTAGTTGGTTTTGGGTCTTTAAAAATTAAGGATGAAGGTGACATGGACAGTTGGAAGCCCTTTTGTCTCCTTAGCATCACTCCCCTTTGGCTCCAGATCTTTGCATTTGAGAATTGAGGGGAGTGGTCTAAACGTCTTCTGCATGTGTATATAGACTCAAGTACTAGGTACTGCCAAATGGGTTTAGAACAGTTCCGTAAATGACAACCATGGTCAGTGTTACTGGGCATTTAGTGTTTTTCTCCTGGAATTGCTTTTGAGACAGCACATAGCTCTACAGGTGAGAGAGTCACTGTGTGTCTGTCCTGCTTCCAGGTGTGGCCATGGGCATCCTTATTGAGGGGTGAAGAAGCATGGGTAAGAGGTTCTTGAGGAAGGAACCCCTGAGCTAAGTCCTGAAGGCTTAGCAGAGTCATTGCACACAGGAGAGCCCCTGGGGAAAGGCTTGAGAAGGGGAGGCTTTGAAGGAGGAAATAGGAGAGTAGGGAAGGCTAGAGTGAAAGCTGAGGTGAGTAGGGGGTTGTCACTGGCCACTGGGTAGGAGAAAAGCTATAAGCAGCAGAGGCTGCCAGGTAGTTGGTAAGGAGGTGGCTATCACTTTGGCAAGAAATGGCTGCAGGCCTGGCCTTGAGGGTGACAGAGGGGAAGGAGGAAATGTATGGGCTAGAGAATTCCTTTGGGGGCGTCAGTGTGACTTGGCTGGTGATTAGCCCCAGTGGTGTGGGGGGGTGGCACAGGGCTGTGAGTAGAGAGCCTTTCCCTGCCCCCAGCAACATGTGCATCCAGGGGCTTTAAAGGGTTGGAGAACACTGGGCAGGGAGCATCCCTTACCATAATTCCTTATAATTATGGTAATTATTGTGAGTACTGCATTTTAGTTCACAAGGCTCTAACACCCCATTATGTTAACACTTCCCTGCATGGCCAGTGTGTGCTTCTTTTGTGAGCACTCCAGGGCTGGGCATCCCATATCCTTCAGGTCACTGTTCCTTTTGGAGGGAGGGCCTCCCGGGGACTACCGCACATTCCTTGCTATCCACCTGCCCTCTGACAGCAGGAGTCCCTCCCATGGGCATGCTTTTCATTCTGCAGGTTATTTATTATACTAGGATTTGGATCCAGAGTCTGCCCTTCCCTATAATTGATCTCAGAGGCTGGACAGTGATTCCCAGGCTGGAAGTATTTCCTGCAGGTCCAGTGACTGCTCCCAGGATGCTCTTGTGAGCTCATGGGGAGGGAAAGAGACCAAGTCCCTGTCCTCCTAGCTACATTCCAGTGGGGGCTGCAGGCAGTGAGCAGATGTGTCAGGTAGGGATGAATAAGATGATGGGTCAGGATAGAGGTTAGGTGTGACAGGTGACATTGGACCCACCCAAGTCTCTAAGCCAGCTGTGTCCAACCTTATGGCTTCCCTGGGCCAAGAAGAATTGTCTTGGGCTACACGTAAAATACACTAACACAAGTGATAACTGATGGGCTAAAAAAACAAAAATAAAAAAAAAAAATCTCATAATATTTTAGGAATTTGTGTTGGGCCACATTCAAAGCCATTCTGGGCTGAAGGTTGAACATGCCTACTCTAGACAGAAGTGCTCTAGGATTGGGGAACAGCCTGTGAAAAGGCCCTGGGGTAGAGGGTGGCCAATGTGTGTGTGGGACACTGGAGGCTCTGAGCGAGGAGTGCTATGGGAGGTGTGTTGTAGACTCTAGGGGCTGGGAGAGAGTAGCCATTGAAGGGGTCCTGTCAAAATCCAGGTAAGAGAGACAGTGACTTGGACCAGGTGTGTGGTGGAGAGGGCAGGTTTTACCCTAAATTCATTAAGTGTGGTCTCACGGATAGCATGTGCCACACCTCTGTGAGTCAAGGCCTGACCACCCAGGTTGGACCACACGGGGAGGGGGTGGGGAAGAAGCTGGGGTGGGGACACATCATGCTGGGCTTTTAGATGCCAGGTAGTGGACCCAGAGTTATGGGGTATTTGTCAGCTGAGTGGCACTACTGTCCCATCTCCCCTCACCCACCTGCATTGCCCCAGACTTCCCCTGGGACTTGTATGGAGAAGTTGTGGCCACCAATGGTTGGCAGGCAAGAATTCCAAGGAAGAGGATGGGGCCCAGGCATACCTGGAGGAGGAGGGCCTCAAGGAGCCCGGTTCTTTCTTTCCTCAGTGGGCAAGGCTGGGAGTGGGTATGGTGCCTGCCCTGGGGCACGTGTCTCCTGAAGTAGGAGTCCGGCCAGGGTGCCTGCTGGGAAACCCTATGCAGCACACCGTCCAGAGTGATGCCCAAGAGCCCTTTCTGGGCAGAAGGCTTCCCCGGGGCCAAGGCTGCTCTGGTTCTTGGCATCAGCTGGTTGGGGCTAGGGCTTGGTCCATGAAGGGGCATTGAACTGACCAGAATTTGGCCTGGAAGTTGGGGATCGGGGACTGTTGGTAGTGTTACCTAGAGTAAGGGCCTGCTGGCTGGGTGTTGATGGATGTGTAGGAGTTGGTCAGACTGAGCAATTGGTGAGGAGACCATCTCCTGTGAGAGGTAGGGGAGATTGAGGGGAGTGTTGGGGGACTCAGGGTGGACAGTGAGCGAGGCTGGGGGTGGGTGCAATGAAAGCTCACTGGGGGTCCTCTGCCCCTTGTCTCCACCTGCCTACTAGAAATCAGGTGCCTAGTCCCCCTTGTCTCCACCTGCCTACTAGAAATCAGGTGCCTGGTATCCCCCTTGTCTCCACCTGCCTACTAGAAATCAGGTGCCTGGTCCCCCTTGTCTCCACCTGCCTACTAGAAATCAGGTGCCTGGTCCCCCTTGTCTCCACCTGCCTACTAGAAATCAGGTGCCTGGTCCCCCTTGTCTCCACCTGCCTACTAGAAATCAGGTGCCTGGTCTCAGGGCCCTTCTCAGGGACCTTTGGAGGGGTTGAAGGCTGACTTGATTCCAGGCCTCAGAGCCTGAGCCACTTCCACCCTGCCCTTAGGTTGGCGCTGTATGTGTATGAGTACCTGTTGCACGTTGGTGCCCAGAAGTCAGCTCAGACCTTTTTGTCTGAGGTAAGCTGGCCTGGCCTCTCTACCCACACCCCAGGGGCCTCTCACAGTTTGTATCAGGGCTTCAGTGGTGGATGCCCCTTCTGAGGGTTGGGGTGGGTCAGGGTCTGTGGCTGGAATAGAGGTGTCTATCCATTCATCTGAGGGTCTGATGCCTGCTCCTTTGCCCCTGTGGTCACTCAGTTGTCCCCTCCTGGCTCCCTTGCTCTGGTCCTCTGGTCCCTTGCCTTGTTATCCTTGTCTGAGGTGGGGTGGGGTTAGGTGGGCAGCAGCCCCTCACCTGCCTTCCCTCTCCCCTGCAGATCCGATGGGAGAAGAACATCACGCTGGGAGAGCCTCCAGGCTTCCTGCATTCCTGGTGGTGGTGTGTATGGGGCTGGCATGGGCAGGCCATGGAGAGGGCTGGGTGGGTGTGTGTGGGGAAACCATCATCCCCCCTGCTGCCCACAGCGTGTTCTGGGACTTGTACTGTGCAGCACCTGACCGCCGAGAGGCATGTGATCACTCAAGTGAGGCCAAGGCCTTCCAGGACTATGTGAGTCTCACCCCAGGGACAGGCATGGGCAGGAAGGTGGGGAATGGGGGTGGGGGATGCATGGCCTGGGCTTGGGTTTGGTGGGCTGGGTGCTGGAGTCCCTGTGCCCTCCACTGAGTCCAGGGCCACTCACAGGGTGGGGGAGCCTCATTCCACTGCACTATCGCCCTCACACCTTTGTGAGGCCAGCCCCTCCTCCTCCCCTTCACTTGAGCCCTGTGGTCCAGGGCAGGCAGACAGCAGTTCCTGTCTCTAGCACCGCCTGTCCCCTGCCACCCCAGCTTTTCTGAGCCTCCTGAGGTGGGAGCCTGGCCAGAGTGTGTGGGGCGTTGGTTGCTGACAGCACCTGAGATACTTCCTGACCTTGCTCTGTGACTGGGGCTGCTGACTCACCACTTTCACCTTAGTTTCCCTCCCTATTGAGTGTGTGTGTGTGTGTGTGTGTGTGTGTGTGTGTGTGTGTTGGGGGCATCAAGTCTGGAGAGGAGTCTGGGAGGTGACATGAGGAGCTCAGTGGCATCTTGTCATCGTGGGGAGAAGATGGCAGTCCCCTTACCTTCTTCGTCTTGGCCCTTCAGAGAGGTGGAGGGCAGGTGAGGGAGGACTTGTTCCCCCACCCTTCCTGGCTGTGTGTCCCAGGGGGAAGCAGCAACTCCCACGGCTTCTGGGGGAGGTACAGAGGTACGGCTTCTGGGGGAGTGCAGCTCCAGGCAAGTTCCCCTTTTCTGCACCCGCTCCTCCCTGTGCTCCCACTCTCCTCCTGCTGGTGCCCTTACCTCTTCCCCTCAGGGCTCCCAGGGCCTGGCTGCTCCCCGTCTCTACAGTGGCACTTCAGCATAGGCCTCTGCAGGGTCAAGGTGTAACTACAAGGGGTGGGGGTTCACCTCCCCCTGAAGTTGCCCCATGCGCGCTGTCCATGTACATGGGAGCCGGGGTCCCTGCTGTTTGCCCTTATCATGTCCCACTGTGCATTTGCTGTCCCTGTGTCCGAGTCCCGCAAAACTGAGGCCCAGAAGTGTCTGGAGCTGTGCGCCTGCATAACGATGTGTGGGCTCCTCCCTGCGTCTCTCGGTGTTTCTGGGGTCGTTCTTCCATCCCCCCCGCAGCGTCCAGGCCCCGCCCAGGTCTGGCAGCCTCTCCCGGTGCCGGGAGGGTGGGGTGCGTGGGCTCCAAGTCTGCGTGAGTGCGGTTCCCGGTGCGGCTGGTTACCATGGCAACAAGGCGCATCTGGGGAGCTGGCGCAGGCACAGCGGACCTGGGGCTCGAAGGGTGACGGGTGCCTGTGGCTGCTGCTCTTGTTGGGGGCGCCTTGCCCGCCTCCTCCACCCTCTCAAGGGGGCTCTGGCTGCCCCTCCCTGCTCTGAGCCACCTCCTTGTCTCCAGGAAACGCCTGTGCGCCCAGCCCGTTGTCATGGCAATGAGGGCGGGTGCCCCTGGGTGGATGATTGACGTGGGGGCTATAGCTCAGGCCTCCTGCCAGGGAGGGTGAGCCAGCAGTAGATTAACCCTTTAGGGCCTGGAGTTGGGGAGTCGTAGGGATGAGGGGTGCCCCATCTTCTCCTCCCCTTGCCCCCAAACTTCTTGGTTGGATCCCCACGCCCAGCCTCCCCCACCTCCACCCTCCACCAGGAAACGCTCTGGCACCCACTGTGGCTGGGAAGGGGGATGCTCCCACTTCCCCTGCCCTCCCTATGGCGTAGGCAATGGAGAGGATGGGCAATCCCAGGGCTCAGAGGTGTCCCCCTCTAGCCACTGAGGCAGGTGCTTGTCACAGTAGCTGCTCCAGGCTGTGTGTTTGTGAGAAGGGGTGACGTGGAAGCAGAGGGGACTCCCTGTATGGGAGGGAGGCGCTGAAAGCTTTGTCCTCTCACCCTGGAGTCCATTGGGCTTTCAGATGACCTGTGCTGGGAGTGTTCTCAGCCACAGAGGAGGCCTAGGGAGGCTCTCATCCCCAGAACTTTGGGCCTGGGCAGGAGTCTATAGATTGCTGACTTTTGAGGAGCAGGAAGGGGGCCAGGCTGCAGTTCCGCTGAGGGAGTGGCATGTCTCCAGAGGGCCCCTTGCCCCACTCTTGTAGGGCAGGAAGTACTATGTGACAGTGGGCAAGTGGGTAACTCCTCTGAACCCAAGTGGCAGCAGTTCAGAAGTTTTGAGCATCCCTGTGCGTTGGCTTGCACCAGCCCCAGGGATAGCAGTGACCAGGACAGACTATCTCCTTCCTCCTGGAGCCTGGTGGTGGAGGACAGGTGATGAAGACAGATAGGAGTTGAGGGGCCCCCTGAAAACTACTCTTCCCTCTACCCTCAGTGCCCTTCCCTATCCTTTGATGTAGTCCTGTAGACTAGCCCTCTATCTCCCCACCCCCATTCCTTGTGAGCCCTAAAGGCTGATAAGCCTGAGATTTGGAAGGGACCAGAGGAGGTGACTTGTCAGCCTGCCCCTTGCCAGCTCTGGGCTTGCCACCAGCATCTCTGCCCTTGACTCTCTTGGGAATGCCCCTGTAGCACCTGGCTTTCTCCCCTCCTCTATCTGGAGAGGTTGGGATCCTGGTGATCACATTGGGAGTCCTGGTCTTCCTCCTCTTCCTTCTGAAGGGGTTAGGCAGTGGTCTGTGCTGGAGCTCCATGGAGGATCCCTGGGGAGCAGGTTCATCTTGAAGCTGCCCAATGATCTTTTATCTGTTTATTTGGGGTATGTTAGGTAGTGCTAGGGGTCCAGCTAACCCTTAGCCAGTGAGGAGGACACCAGGTGGGTTGGGAAGGACTCAGAGTAGGAAGAGGACCCTACCTGTAGGAGTTTGGATTCAGATGGAAAGAACCAGCCTGTGCTGGAGGGCTGAGTGCACTCCAGTCCTGGGTGATTTGCATTTTCAGACCCCCACAATCCTCAGGCTTGGGACACTGGGGGCTGGGACCTCTGGATCCCTGGCCTTCTTCCTGGGCTGCGAGCTCTTCCCACCTGGGCCCTGACCACCTCTAGGGTCTCAGTGCAGCAAGGAGGCTGAGCCCCTGCTGAGACCATCCAGTGAATCTGAGTATGTGGTTATGTCGGGGTTGTTAAATAGAGGTGGGAATGCGGTGGGGTAGAGCTGCTCTGTCACTTAGCGGACTCTCCAGGTATCCTCCCATATGTGGATAGAGGATCAGATGGCCTGTGTTCCCTGTTCTGTGGGACTGACTGCCTGCAAAGAGGAGGGGACAGTGGGGCAGGAAGTGGCCTGACCCAGTCCTCTCCTCTCCCTCACCCCTGCAGAGTGCTGCAGCAGCCCCCAGCCCTGTGATGGGGAGCATGGCCCCCAACGATGTAATGGCAGCAGGCCCCATGACACCTGGCTTCTTCCAGGTATAGCCAGGACTGGGACCCCTTATTCCTTGCCCCTGAGTGCACATGTGTAAGAGGGTGACAGTGACAGCAATGACAGGAATGGGGGTCCCATGTTGGGAGAGGCCCAGAGGCAGGCAGGCTGGAGTTGGGTGGGTTGTGGGTATGGTGGGCATATGCATGTGGGCCTTGGTGGGGCTGGTGAGGGGCAGTAGGGCCTGGGCCCCAGTGCCAGAGGGTGGGGTCTCTGTGCACTTGACCTGCACGTGTATGTGCCAGGATGCCTGGGTCTGCAGAATGTGGTGGCTCTCCTGTAGGGGGGTACCCCCAGGCAGGTGAATAGCCCACCCTCCTGCCTCTATGGCATCCTGTCCCCTGGCCAGCTCAGCAGGGTCGTCCAGGAAACAGTGGAGCTTCGGGTGTACTCGTTCTTAACCCACCTGGTTCTTCTGTCCTCCTAGGGCCCCCCGGGCTCCCAGCCACCCCCCCACCCCAACCTCAACACCCCCATGATGGGGCCTCACATTCAGGTAGGGACCTGTGATGCCCTGTCCCCTCGCCCACCTGCACCTTTTCCCTCTATGCTTGTATGCACCAAGAGCTGGAGGACTGCAGTTTGCTGGCTGGGCCTAGAGTGAGTGAGCCAGGCTGGGGTCCCGGTGCTACAGAACTGGCTAGCTTTGGAAGTAAGCGGGTAGGGGGAGGTGCTAACCATGGCCTACCCTCTTCCAGTCCTTCATGTCACAGCGGTTCCCAGGGGGCCCCCGGCCCACCCTGCGCATGCCGAGTCAGGTAAGAGAGGGAACATGAGAGGGTGGGTAGGAGCTGGGCTGGGGATCGGGGTATCCACACTCAGTGCTACCACGTTCCCTCTGCAGCCTCCTGTTGGCCTCTCAGGCTCCCAACCCCTCCTCTCTGGTGCCATGGAACCCTCTCCACGTGCTCAGGGTGAGTAGGGAAACTCCACCTGGTGTCCACCCACCACCTATGATGACCCCAGGTCTAAATGCCCTGTCCTGCTGCCTCACCTTGCAACCCCCCCCCCCCCACATGTCTCCCTGAGGAATGGTCCTGGCCTGAGTTCCCTCCTTTCTATCCCCACTCCAGGGCATCCAAGCATGGGCCCGATGCAGAGGGTGACTCCTCCACGGGGCATGGCCAGTGTTGGGCCCCAGGTAAGGGCTGGGCCCAGGTTGGAGGCTTAAGGAGCTCTCCACTCTGGGCTTGCACTCACGGCCTTTTTGCCTTCACAGAGCTATGGAGGTGGCATGCGGCCCCCTCCCAACTCCCTCAGCGGCCCAGGCCTGCCCACAATGAACATGTAAGGCCCTAAGGGACTTTGGGAATATGCCGATGGGGGCCACCACCCAGCTTCTTGGATTGGATCCGCACAAAAGCCCGGGATATTTTATAGTCCACTGTTGGGTGGGGAAACTGAGGCCCAAAGCCCAGTGAGTGATGGTTTGGGATTTCCAAGTAGTCTATTACTTAGCCAATATATGCTGTTCTGGGGATCTGAGTGGGGGCTGTTGGACAGGATGTGGTAGGGGTGCTGCTTGGCCCACTCCATGTTCTACCCACCATCTCTTACAGAAGTTCCGGAGTCCGTGGCCCTTGGGCCAGCCCCAGTGGCAACTCGGTGAGTCAGGGAGTGGGGAGTGGGGGGTTGGGTTGGGTTAGGCATGTAGTGGGGTACAGTGGGCAGACTGTTCACAGGTACCCTTCTCCGCAGATTCCCTACTCCTCCTCCTCCCCTGGCAGCTACACGGTGAGTGGGGCTGAGACTGGGCGACCTGACTTGGGGGGCAGGGGTTGTTGGGTGGCAGATAGAGGGCCTTTCTCACATTCTCACTCCATGTGCAGGGACCCCCAGGAGGAGGTGGGCCCCCTGGAACACCCATCATGCCCAGCCCTGGAGGTACTGGGGCCTGTGCAGTGCCTGGGGAAGGGTGTGCTTGCAGGGAGGCCCCCTCACTTTCTGGCCCTCATGCATCCTGTCCCCTAGACTCCACTAACTCCAGCGAGAATATGTATACCATCATGAACCCCATCGGGCCTGGTGCTGGCAGGGCTAACGTAAGTGGGGAGCTGCGGATTGGTGGCCGCTGGAGGCAGTGGCCCAGCTGGCGCGATGGTGGCCCCAGTCCAACTCCGCCCCTCTGCCTGCAGTTCCCGCTCGGCCCCAGCTCGGAGGGGCCCATTGCAGCTATGAGTGCGCTGGAACCTCACCATGTGAACGGATCCCTGGGTGAGTGGGCGGCCAGGGACCGACCCACACCCTGCCGTAGGTTGCTTCATGATCCTCATGCGCCGCCTGGCGGCCTCCCCCTGCCTCTCCACCTGTGCTCCTCATCGGCGTTTGGGTCGGGCCCTGAGCCTCCGTGGGCAGTTCAGTGACATGGGCTGTGCTGGGGAGGGTCCAATAACTAAACCGTGGGGACGCCTGGCAGTCAGCACTGATCCTCCTCCGGGCCCAAAGCCTGAGACCTGCAGCGGGATGGGCTGAGGGAGGGGGCGCGGCCGCAGGAATGTTGGAGGACGGGTTGGTGGACCCCAGGCTTGGGGGTCGGGCCTGGCGCAGGCGCATCTGAGCCACGTGTTCCCGTGTAAATGTCCACAGGCTCGGGCGACATGGACGGGTTGCCGAAGGTGAGGGACCGCACTCGGGGGTGGGGTTATTGGGTGGGGCGCGTAGGGGCCTGGCTGGCAGGGGGGCGGTGAGAGTTGCAGGCTCACCACAGCCGCCCTCAGAGCTCCCCGGGCGCCGTGGCCGGCCTGAGTACCGCCCCGGGCACCCCGCGGGACGACGGCGAGATGGCGGCCGCCGGGACATTCCTGCACCCATTCCCGAGCGAAAGTGTAAGCGACTGCGTCGACTCCCCTCCCGCGGCGGCGTCGGGCCGGAGGGGCCTGGCGGGCAGGCCCCGGCGGGGCGGCCGGGGGGCCAGAGCAAGACCGTGACCGCGGCGGGCCAGGTGGGGGGGCGGCCGCTGCATCCTTCCCCTCCCTCCCTCGCCCCTCCCCTCCCCTGGTCTCACCACCTGCCTCTACCCCATCCCCACCCTGGTACCCGTGCCCCAGGGTGGCCCCACCTCCCTAATTTCATCACCTGTCCTTCCCATCTGTCCCGCCCCGTTCATTCTCCCTGGGGGGGCGGGTCCCAGCCTAGGCCCTAGCTGAGCATGCCCCGTGCGCCACCCCCTCATCTCTCCACAGTACTCGCCTGGGATGACTATGAGCGTGTGACGGGGCAACAGCCCCTTGCCCATTGCCGGCCTTGGCATCTACCCAGCTTCCCTGCCCAGGGCTAAGGGCCAGGGGCTTGGGTGGTCTGCAGGGGAGGGTCTCAGGTCACATGTCAGTCAACTGGACTCCTGGTCAAGGCTTGGAAGTCCCACACGAAGGACTCTCATTTTATAAAAAAATGCAAGGACCTCAGAGAGGTTCTTTCTGTAGGGGCCCTTATCCCCATTTCTATTTTGTTCTGGGAGAACTCCTGGTTGGGGGGGGGGGACCTCCTTTCCCTTGGACAGCAGGGGATGGACCCCATCAATAAATATAACTTGTTTTGGTTTTTGGTATCTGGTCTCAGATTTCATTTTGGTTTGTAGCCTTCAGGGTGGGGTTAGGCAGAGGTCCCAGGGGTTCTGGAAGGTCTCTGAAGGTTGGCACAACAGTTTTGAACAGTAAGTAGGAGGTGAGAAATTGGGGGGTGGTTAGGGTTAGGTCTAAAGTACCACCAAGAACTCAAAGTTGTGGCTGATAGTGGCAAAGGCTTTATTGTTTTTTTGGGGGGGAGGGTTGGAAGAGTGGGTTCAGAGGGGTAGTGGGGGGTGACAGTTGCAGGGAGCTGTATGGCCACTGCCTCAGGTAGTAGGCATCAGGGGTGCCTCAGCCTTGGAGTGCCTGTTGGCATCACCGGTACAGCCATTGGGGGCTGTGGGCGCTGGTTCTTTCTTTGAAGACACAGAGCAGGTAGCAGCCCTGTGTCCAACTTGCTTGGGGCTGGGGCGCTCCATTTTGTGCTCCAGAAGCATGTGGTTCTGCGGTGGAAGCCCTATGCAGGCCCTGAGGATGGGTCTGGTCTCAGCAAAGCCAAACTCTGAGCCAGCCTCCAATCCCTAGGCCCCATGGGCAACCCAGTGAGTGGGTAAAGGACCAAGGGTAGGGACCCCCTGGCAGGGCACACCTGAGGATGTTCTCAATACAGCTGCGCTGGCGGAAGAGTGCGTTGATCACTGGGCTGCCAGGTGGTGCCAGTGGTGCCTTGAAGAGGAAGCCGAGCAGCGACAGCACTGGGTGGAAGCCCTGTGGCTCTGGGTCGACATCGGTGCAGAAGCTCACGCGCTGGCATAGTTCGGTCAGGAGTGCCAGGTCCAGCATGATGGGCGCTGCCAGGAGTGAGTCCTGTGGGGCCAGCAGGTCAGGTGGTGGGCAGGGTGAGCAGGGGAGAGAGGGGCCCACTCCTGCCCCCATATGCCCCACACCTCGCAAGTGTTGTGCAGCACCAGTGTGTTGGTGCCGCCCATCATCAACTCGGACGTGTACTCATCTAGTGCACGCTTGCTGTCGCCCACATACGGCACATACTTGATGACCACCTAGGAGGCAGCATGGGGGTCACATGGGTTTGCCCTCTGCTGGGCTCCCCACCTCCACCCCCTGTACCTGCAGGCCACCCACGCAGTGGTCAGGCTCTTCCCCAGGTGCGTAGAGCACTGGGTTGCTCTGCACCATGTCGTCTACCACGCTGCTCTTGGACACCTCCTTGGAGCGGAACTGCGGCGGTGCCGACAGGTTCTGCCCATCGTTGTTGCCCAAGTGGTTGTAGCTCACGATGGACATAGTCTGTGGGAACATGGAGCCCTGCGGACACTGCAGGCTCCACAGTGCACTAGCCCGAGGCTTTGGGTTAAATCCCTCCCCAGTCTTGAGCTGCGCAAGCCCCAGGCCCACGCACCTTGAGACCTGAGCTGATAAGGAAGTCTACAAGAACGGATTTGACCTTGGTCTGGCCTGACTTGAAGTCATCTCCGCCCACGAAGACGGCGCGCTGCCGAGCTAGCTCCAGTGCGCCTGGCACCAGAGTGTTCTGCGGAGACCCATTGAGAAAGGCACAGCCCTCCAAGATGCTGGCCACTGCGAAGAGCGTGGAGGGTGACACCTCCAGTCCCAGCTGTGGGCACAGGTGGACAGTCAGAAGGGTCCCTTATAGGGGCTGGCTGACTCCATTCCCCCCAGAAGCACACCCACCTGGATGGTCCGCAGCAGGTTCTCAGCGGTGTCATTGAGGCCAGGAACCAGTTCGCAGAAGCGCTCCGTGTTTGCTGTCCATAGCACAATGACTTTGTCCAGCCCAGCGTGGGACCGGAAGTCGCGGATGTCTTTGCGGATCTGCTCCAGCTGGAGGAGTGGAGGCGGGGGTGGGGGGAGGGGGACAGTTGTACAGGCCCCCTGACCTGTAAGGCCTGGGCTACTCAGCTCTCCAAGTGCAAAGAGGGGCCTCCTCGCCCCTCCGGATGGTAGCGTGGGACAAAAGGGAGACAAGGGTGGGGGTTTGGGGTTGGAGTGAGCAAACGGCAATGGAAACAAGTGCTAGGGGATAGGGGGTGGGGGGTGGGGGCATGCTGCACCTGCTGCGCGCGCGTGCCTGGGATGAGGTTGTCGGCACGCGTGCTCTGGTTAGCTGCGATGAACTCTGGGATGTAGACTGAGGGTCGTGGGCGCATGGCCTCCATGTGTGGCCATAGCTGCTCCTGCAGCCCCCAATCCAGCACCTGTGCGCGCCGCATCGCCTCAGCCAAGTTCAGCGACGATATGTCCCATCCTGAGGGCGACCCTCAGGCTCGGCCTGGCCCGGCAGAGGGGCCCCTCCACCACCCCACCCCCGGTCCAGGGCCCCACCCACCATCGAACACGAGGTCGTTGGGCGACACCATGGGCAGCAGCGCGCGGAAAGGCACGAACACCTCTTGGCCCTCGGCGTCCAGGCCCAAGCTAACGGTGCCTGCTTGCGTCAGCGAGCCGTAGTAGTTCGCCTCCTGGGGGCCGCATGGGGGGTGGGGGACGGAGTGACGCTAAGGTGGGCGTTCCCCTTTGGGGGCCTCAGCTCAATGTCTGAAGCCAGGGCTGATCGAAGCTGCTCCCCCGCCAGAGGTCCCTTCCCAGAGCTTGCAGATCCTGCCCCCTCCTGCACAGACTCTGGAGAAGCCCTAGCTATCACAGTGCCCCAACCGACCCCCACCTTGCGACCGGTGCGCGTGGGCCAGGACAGGCGCAGTCGGTTGGCTAGCACGGCAGCAGTGAGTGTGGAGCCATTGTTACCGCCCCAGCCGACGAGCATGACCCCGAGCCGGGGCACCTGTCGGGAGGTCCGGAAAGTGAAGCGCGTGGACGTGGGGTGCACCTGGAAGCAGGCAGCACAGTGAGCCCGAGACCGCAAACGTTAGGCCATCCCACTCTACTCCCGGCTCCCTAGGACTCCTAGTTCCCGGTCCCTAGCCCACCTTGAGTACGCCTCCTTCACGGCTGACGATTGTCGACCGGTATTCATACTGCGCCTCGATGGCCTCAGGGCCGTAGACCACGTCTGGGCTCTCGACCATAAACTCGGCTGCAACCTCCATCCCGGGGAGCTGGGGGCGCGAGGTTGGCAGGTCAGTGGGAACACGAGATCTGGCCAGGCTGAGTGGACTTCGATTCCCTGGATCAGTACCCCGCTCGGGACCCCACTAACTGCGCGGGGAGTCAGTTCGGACAGGCGCACAGCTAGCGTTCTGGACGCGCGAACTCGAAAGAAAAGAGCCGCGGTCCCGCCCTCGCTCCGCCCCCCCCAACCTCTGCTCGGGCGGGGGGAGGAGAGGGGCACTGGGGGGAGGGGTGCGCCGGCCTTGGACTCGGGTTCAGGTACAAGGCCCTACAGCTCAGAGTCCACGGTCCCGGCATCCACGTGGCCTGTAGACCCTGGCCTGAGCACGGACATCGTGGATTCACTTTGTACCAGTCAATTAGGGCGCGTGTTAAGAGGGCATTAAGGCTCAGACACAAGGCAAGAAGTGGAACTAGGCAGGGTGGCTAGGTGTTCCTGGAGCCAAGATACTGCAGGGAAAACTGAGGCAGAGGACACTTCTCTAGCCCAGGCTGCCACCCCGTCCCACTTCCTGAACAGTAGCACCCACTAGGTAACTCCGACCTCCCTGACAGGGCTCACTTTGGGGAGGAAGTCCTGGGAGGCCTCTCGGCTTTCCCACCTTTAGTGGAAGAGCTTGCAAGGCCAGTTTGAAGGGGGAAATGTTTGGTGGGGAGGGGAGAGGAGAGGAGAGGATGGGCAAGGCCCAGGCAACAAGCTGGTGAGGAGCTAGGCTTGCACAGCACTGAGCTCTGCTAGCATCCAGTGATAAGGGAGCGTGGGAACCCGGCGGGCGGGCGGGTGGGGGCAGCTCCCCCAGAAACTTTCCAAAACAAGCGGCCTCCTGCTGGAAAGTTTCCACCACTGGAGTGGGCCCAAAAGGTGGATAGTTGGGAACATTCGCAGGAAGCAATAGTCACGGCCTGGCCTTAGGGGGTGGGGTGGTGGAGGCTCCAAGGCTTTGCTCTCAAGGAACCCCAGTGTGGGGGAGGTGGTAGTGGACTGAGGCACTCCCAGCCAAGGGAACTCAAAGGTAGGGCTCACCAGGGCAGGCTGCCTGGAGGAGGTGGCTGCTGGAAGGGGTCTTGAGATATGAAGACATCTCTTATTTGGGGGAGTGGGTTAAGGAGCAGATGAAAAGGCAGTTCGGGAGGGGATGGGGAGGCAGTGTGAGGAACCAGGGAGACCATCAGGGCTGGAGGTGGGGAATATGATACTCCTCTAAAATATGGGTTTTGTCCTGGTTCCTGGGTAGAGACTGAGTTTGATCAACAGTGGCCAGTAATTTAGTCAATCATACCTACAGAATACAACATCCATAAAACCCCTAAACAATGAGGTATGGGTAAACACATGAGGTGTTGGGAGGGTGGCACACCTGAAGCAGGCATGGAAGCCCTGTGCCAGTCAGTACCCACACCCTGACCTCTGCATCTCCCTTTGGTTGTTGAAGTACTTTCCTGAGCACCAGTGAGCCATTCTAGCAAATTACCAAATCTAGGAGGGGGGTCATTAGAACTCCCAATTTATAGCCAACTGTTCAGAAGTATGAGTGGCTGGGAACTTGCAGCTGGTGTCTGAAGTGGGGAGGACAGTCTTGTGGAACTGAGCAGCTTAACTTGTGGGGTGTGATGCCAGCCCCAGCAATTTAACTGCTGGATGTCCAGTTGGTGTCAGAAGATCAGAAGGTTGTAGAGGGAGTATGCACGTCCTGGCCACATGTGACATCATGGGAATGTGTGCAGAGAGGATAAAGACCCCAAGATGGGAGTTCCCTGGTAGTGTAGTGGCTAGGCTTTGGCGCTGTCAACACTGCACCCTGGGTTCAATTCCCAGCCAGGGTACTACCTACATTAAAAAAAAAAAAAAAGACCCCAAGATGCATCCCTGGGGAAGCCCAGCATTCCCAGGGCAGCATGTGGGAGATGCCGGTAGGATGGTAGGGCAGAGCAGGCCCAAGTGGGCTCCATGGAAGGGCAGTGCTGAGGGCAGCTGGGATTATTTGTGGATGTAAGGCTGCTTGGATGTGTGGAATGGGATGAGTGCTGCCTGCGGGTGATGAGTAACTGAGGACCACTGTCTTCAACAGATCACTGTCTTCACCAGACTGCAAGCTCCCAAGGGCAAGTGCAGAGCTGTCTTGATGACAGCTAAGTGTCAGTGCCTAGGGGAAGTTCAGTGCACATGAGAGGCTGTGGGATCGGGTGGGAGGACAATCAGGGATGTTATCTAGCAAGTAACAGTCTGAGTCCCTGGGCCACAGTGCAAGTCTCAAGGGAGAGGAAGACCCTTTTGGGCCCCTGGGGGGCTGGAGTCATACTGTTCTGGGCTTAGGAAGGATGGTCAGGGAACTGTCTGTGGCTGCTGTGCACTGAGGGGTGGATGGCTAGGGTAACACTCGTCAACATGGGGGTCTGCAGACAGGCTGGCAGAGGGGGGAATTGGGTGGGCAGGCGAGGCTGAGTGACAGGGCCAAAAGAGGAAGGTGTTGGCCTGGGCCCTAGAATGTGGAGATAGCGATGTCATCCTGTTAGAATATGGTGGCTAGAACAGCAGGGAGGAGGGTACACTCTGCCCTGCCAGGCTCATGTGATCTCGCTTCCTGAAACCCTCAGATTCCTGGGCTGCTTCAGTACTCAGGCCAAGGTCACTGGCCTGGGGGACCATCAGGGAAGCTGAGGTCCACAGTCCTGACCCTTGGACCCTGTTAATCCTGGTCTTACTCTTTATCTGTTTTTCCCTCAAAAATAAACTCCCACCCCCACATGTCCTTGAAGGCCAGGACCTCTGCCTTGATCTCCTCACCTGGAACACAGGATAAGGATAGCCATCCTGCTGGTGTCCTGGGCCTGTGGGGCTCCACTGGGCCTCAGCGTTCTGTGCCCATTGGGGACAAAGGGGATGCCCCAGCATGGTCTAGGAGGAAGGAACAATAAAGTTACTCACCACTGTTTTTTGTCAGTTTCCCCAAATAAGGGTGTGCTCCTTACATGAAGTGGCATTGCTGGAGGCCTGGGGATACTTCTGCTTGGCTCATCCCATGCCATCCATACTGTGGCGGGGGGGAGAGGCACTGCCTTACTCCCACACCCACTGTAACTCCGCATGGTTCCCACCTCCCGAATCTTTCTGCAGTTTCCTACCTGTGACCAGGTCTTGGCTTCCTGCCATGGCACCCGCAGGGCCTACCACCTCCGGTCAGCCTCCACTTGCCAACCTCATTCCTGGGCAGTGGCTCAGGCAGCCTACTCAGGTTGCCTGGTCCTAGCCCCTGTTCATCATAATGGCCTGACATCCCCCACTCCGCCCCCCCGCCAGGACCAGGCTGTGAAAGACACACATGCACCCACGCAGCCAGGGTGGCTAGAGTCAATTCAGTGAAATTTATTGTAGGTTGAAAAAAATCAGCATTCATCTGTTTAGTGTACAAAAAGGACACTAGATCTTTTAAGAAAATATTAAGAAACTGAAGAAGCCTTTCAATTGTAACATTTTGGCAAAAGTGAAAAGTTCTTGTAAACACCAACTCCATGGCTCAAAATAGTTTTTCTCCACAGTACAATATTAAAAGGAAAAAAAAACAGTATCAATAAGTTAAGACCATATTTAATCAGCTAGAACTTTGTCCATCAATCCCCGAAGCACAAAACTTTTCATAGCTCCTTAAAAGGAGGGGAAAACCAAAAAAAACAAAACATAAAGCAAATTTAACTGTGTGCGCCTTGAACTGGTTCCCAAGGCAGAGGGCTGGGGTCTCCTTAAATGATCCCATGTCACCAGTCTGCCTGTCCACGTACATGGCATGGCTGTCTGTAGAATTTGAGGCCCACGGTCTGCTGAGCCCTTTGCCCACTGTCCCAAATGAAAAACAGCACAACAGCTAGTGAAACATGAAGGATGAGCTTCTTCAGTGCTTGGGCACCCAGAGGCCCATGGAAGAGACTGTGGGATGGGCACAGTGCAAACATTCACGAGGGGCTTGCTCTTTGGGAAGCCATCAGGAGACACCCCAACAGCTTAGACACACAGGTATGTCTGTGAGCACTGCTGCTCTCTCTGTGAGGCTGTGGGTCACAGCCACCCCCCACCACCCCACTGAACATGGCCCTGAATCTGAGCATCTGCCTCAGACCCCACCACACCCTGGACACACACACACACACACACACACGCACACACACGCATGCGCGCCCCCCGCCGACGCTCTGGGGGACAAAATACTAGGCACAGCAAGTAAGCAGCAATTGGGGTGTCTGTGCAGCCCACACCCCCAAAGTGGGGGTGAACCAGGAGCCTTATACTGAGCTTGCTCTGGAGGGGGGGCTGAGCCCACTGAACCCCAGCCCCTCCCTGAGTACAAACCCCAAGGTGGCTCTAAGACGACCCCAAGACCCACAAAGGGACTGAGGGATGGAGTGAGGTCTCAACAGGATGACATGAAAAGCAGCAGCAAAGGGGAAACTGAGAACATGGAATAAAAGTCCAGCACTATTGCTGCAGAGTGAGCCTGTAGCACAGAGAAGCCCCAGTGCCCCCGACAGCTGAGGGCCTGAAATAGTGGGCAGGCTGGGGGGCTCCAGCAGCTGCTCTGGGGGCCAGCTGGAGTTCTCGATATAGACCTGGGAGGTCGAGCTGCCCTGTACTCCCCTTAGAGAGAGCCCATCCTTGCTTGGGCCTGGAGGGCCTGGCTGGGCACTTGGCCAGAGCCCTGCATGGGAGACGTGACCAAGGCTGGTCCCCTGCCCAAACTTTCCGATGAATTCTATAATACTGCAGAAATGACACAGGGCAGAGTCTGGACCCGGGTGTCCAAGGAGGGGAGGCACAGGTTTAGAAAAAAAGATGCTTTCTCTTTCATACAAAAATAGACTCAAGTCTCATGAGCAGTAGCTAAAAGTGGCTGTCCTTGTATAAAACTAGAAAAGGCAGGCAGGCTGGCCAAGTCTTCTGGCAAGAGGAAGCTGAAGCCCCTCCGGCTGTGGTCGTTGAGGAGCTGGGCTTCTTGGGGAGCCTGTCCTGAGTGAGGGTTACTCAGGCGGTAAGGGGGCTGGGGAATCAGGATACCCCACCTAGACCTGTGACCTATGAGTGCCAGGTCTGCAGGGGCTCCCCTGAAAGCCGGCATTGCTGGCTCAGATGAGTGTGTCTTCCTCGTGTTTATTTTGTTAAATAAGTCTTTTTCCCATTTTTAGCCCCCCCCCTCAGGTCCCCCACCATCCAGAAGGGTCAGTTCAGAGGGGGACCTCCTGTCCTGTGGCCTGGGGCTAGGGCCAAGCCTGTAGCTGTTGCTGGTCATACTCCGCGATGAGCCTCTTGATGTGGGCCAGCTTGCTGTGCAGGTACTCACAGCGGTGCTTCTCTTGGCTGTAGTTGGTATTGGTCTGCAACAGAACAGAGGGGTGAGCCACATCCTGCAGGCACTGGCATCCTGGCTCCCACTGTCCCTGCTTGCAGGCCAGTGCCCCCAGGCAATGACAGAGACCCCCCTCACCACCTTGGGCCAGAGCCAGAGGGCTGGTGTTCCTCCTAAGCCCCAGGCACTGCCCTGGGAAACAGGGTTGTGGCCAGGGTAAAGGTCAGAGGCAACATTAGCACAAAGCCTCCAAGCTGGGTTGGGGCCTCGCTGGCAGGGAAACACCTAGCACACAGGGTACATACAAGGTGAACCCACACCTAGTGGCTGTCAGGAACCAGACTTGATAATTGTCCTGACCAGGCGTCAGCCAGGAGCCACCTCACAGGAGACCTTTAGGTACCCCTAGAAGAGGTCCCAAGCCCATGAGACTGAGCATCCCTGCTAGATTAGCAGCAAGGCTGGGAACTTTGTCTCCAATCCTTGACTTTGGGAGATACATCACCAAGCAGTGGGAGAGCTGGAGAACACTGGGATGCCCAGAGAGGGGCTGCTCCCAACCCTCTCACCCCACAGCTGAGTGGAGACTCACCTTTTTGATTTTGCGATATTCCTGCAAAATCTGCCCACGAGTAGTCTAGAGGGGGAAAAAAAAACAATGCCTTCACCTGTGGGAAGCTCCAAGTGTTTGTGTGTTTGGGCTCCCCGATAACCTATGACCTGCATATCACCACTAGCCTGGGGACAATACCCTGGGGACAATAGCATCCAGGCACTGAGGGGAGCTGACTAAAGTGCAGAAGAGAAGCAGCGGGCTGGAGGGGAGGAAGCTGAACCAGGGGGCAAGGTAAAGGGGCCCAACCTCAGGGACAAGCCAGCACAATGCAAAGGGGAAAAGAACAGGCTGATGGCCTCCTTCCCTTGTACCTCAGCTAGCCTGTTCACTATTCAAGGCTAAGCATAGGGGCACCTGACCACCTGAGGGGCAGGGGGATGATGGGTATCTACATGGGGGCGAGGAAGAGGGAGGATGGAGATGCCCTGGGACTCACCTGTCCCAGACCATCAGAATCCCCATCACTCTTCCAATCATGATCTGTCTTCTCTGGAAACCAAAGTGGCCTCCACCAGGGGAGACAGACCATGACATCTAATTAATTAGGGCTGGCCCCACAGTCTGGTGACCAGCTCTAAAAGGTGGCTCAAGGGAGAGGCTGGTGTCCCAGGGCAGGTGACCAAGGCCCTCCCACTACAGGCAGCTCCCACACAGAGTAAGCTTAGGGAGCCCAAGTAACCTAGGCCAGATGATGAGGGACTCCTGGTATGGGTGGGGGTAACAGAGGGACTTTCCAACCCCTTCCACCTCCCACTGTGGCTCTGATAGCACAGATGGGCCATGGGGTACAGTATGGCCTGGCCCTGCCTCTGTTGCTCAGGGGCTGAGGTATCCCCTGTGATGTGGGTAGAAGATTAGTAAGGGGCGGCCACCTGCCAGGCCAAGAGAGGGTGAAATCCTGGTGCAGGGAGGGTAGAGAATAGGCTTGAAGGCTTTCGGCTTGGGTGGACTGTGAGAAAGAGCCCTATGTCCCCTAGGGTGGGGTGGGGGCAGATGGCCCCACCTCATACTCCTCGGAGCCCTGGGAGAGTTGTCGGAGCTGGGCATCCAGCTGTGTGAAGCGCCGGGTGATCTGCTCAATGCGGGCGTGCAGGTCGCGGTACTCGCTATACTCGGCGTTGAAGTCATTCTTATAGCTCTGACGCTGCTCCGAGGAGGAGATGGTGGCATATTTTCTGGAGATGGGAGAGAGGCCTGCAGGGCTCAGGGCCACTGTGGAGAGGCTGGAGTGCCCGTGGCCAGCCACATGGCTGGCCCCACCCAGGGAGAGTCTGACTGGAGCAGGACCCTGGCCTAGAACAGGAGGGGTGACTGGAACTGGCACACAAGGACTTAGACTTAGTATTGCCGCTGCTGAGCTGCAGTGCAAGGCGGGGAGTGGGGCAGCAGGGATGAAGGCCCAGGAGAGGAAGGGCCTCAAGGAAGTACTCAGAGCAGGGCCTCAAGGAAGTACTCACAGCAAGTAGTCAGGTGTCTCTGAGGTTGATGTGGGAACACTTGAACTGTTGTAGGTCCCGTTTAAACCTACAAAGAGCAAATGACATCTGCAAAAGGTTCACACTTCATTGTCTGAAGGACATGAAGGAACAGCAGAGGGGCTATGAGGGATAGCCAAGTACCATCAAGGGTCCCTCCTGGACACAGGGGAACTGAGGCCTTTCTATGATGTGTGTATGTGTTTGCAAACCAGAGTCTCTTAAATGCAGAATACCCAGATAGTGCCACAGACACGTGTTCAGTAGGCAGCAAAAAGGACAGGCCAATCTCAGAGCCAAAGTCTGGGAAACTCTACCAGAGCTTGACCTGTCCAGAGGCTTTGCTGCCTCTGCTAACTGCATGTAAAAGGTCACTACACTGAAAACAAGTGACCTCTGGCCAACTGAGTCCCTGGAGTGTTCGGTCTTTGGCCTTGATGGCCCTGGGGTGAACCTCCCCTCCCATACCTCTCTGCTGATAGAGTCCTCTGAGCTCTACTTGATGCTCCCACCCCTATTACTGGATAAGGGACTTTGGGACCTGCAGGGCAGTCCAGAACAGGGCTAAGCTGGAGTCTCAAAGGGATACACTCTAGGTTGTCCTTGTGGTGAGGCTCAAGGACGTGTCCCAAGGCCTGTCCAACTGAAACTACAATCTGTATGTCTACCTCTTCCCACGAGCTTCTAGATAGCTTTTCCCAACATAGAAGCAATTTTATCATTTTTGTAGCATATCCTCAATGAAAGAAGAGCAGCCTCCAGCCCATCACCAGTTTGCCAAGCCCTCTCATGGTTTTATACTTAGGTCATAACATTTGGGCATAAGGCAGCCCTCTGCTGTGGGTTCCCACCAGTGAACAGAGCATACCCCAACCTGTACCCGAGTGTGTTGTCTTTTATGAGGCTGTGGTCTCCCTGGGCCAAAGCCCAATGGGCATGTGGGGGATTAGTCCATGCTCCCATGATCCATGCCTGGTGCAAGGCAGGCCTCCTGGGATGTTTTGTCTTGAGGCTCACGGTCACTTGGAACTGGAGCTCACGACACCTTTGGGGTCCAGCCTGTGGCAAACCTGAGGCCCCCTGGCTCCTGCTGGAGCACTATCTGTGTACAGCCATCACTCAGCCTCCTCTGCACCAGCCAAGGTAGTTCCTGTCATAGGCCCTCATCTTTGTAGGCAACATTCCCCCACAGCTGCTCTTCTCCCCTCACCCGTCTGTTCCCTTCACAGTCCCCATTACTCTACCTTCTCCTGTGCCTCCCAGGAGTAGGGAGAGGGGGATGTGAGTTTATGCTGAAGGCCCCAAAGATAGGGATTCCCACTCTGCCCACAAGAGTCAGTGGGTCTGAGTTGAGCCCAAGCTCCCACCCAGAATGCCAGCCTGTGGGGGTAGGGCACAGGACCCAAGAGTAGCCTGAAGCACAGGGTGATAAGAGGGGGGCCCTTGAGAGGCATGAGTTGGGGCCCTGGGCCTAGGGGTTGGATGAACAGAGCTACCTGCCTGGCAGGTGGCATACCTCACAGGGTCAGAGGCGATCACTGGGCAGGGATGGGACAGCAGGGCCAGACTAGGGGACAGTGCCATGGACAAGAGTAGGTTATTAATAAATCAATGCAGGAAGCTTCCTCAGGTGAGGAACCTTTTCCAGTGAGTTTGGGGGAGGAGCTTGGTGGCAGAGAACAATGCCATTATTGAGGTGGGTGGTTCCTGCTTGTATGTTTGCCTGCACATGCAGAGCACAGCTCATACCCCAGAAGGAGCTGCAGAACTGCACATGGTGAAGAGGGCTCTGGGGGACTCTGCACCCACTCATTATTGTTATCATTTGAGCTGCCTGTAAGATGTAGGTTAACATGGTCACCTATGTCAGGCATAGCTTCCGGTGCTCAGCCGTCCGTTTCCTCTTCCTGGGGGTGGAGAAGGGGTCTACTCCCTGGTCTGCCTGATTCTAAACTTCACTTGCTCACCTCGACCTGGGGACTTGCACCAGGCAGGATTTGAGCCCCATGCGTATGTGGGGCCAGCCTGGGCTGGTCTTCCTGGTCTCACTGTTCCTCTTGCCCGGGCCCTGCCATTTCTCATTTCTACCATTTGGAGCAGAATGCGTTGCCAGTCATGCTGCTAAAGAACCATCTCCTGGATAAGATGGCATCAGAGGGGCACTCAGGGAACCAGGCCACCTTCTCCCTGTCTGCCCACCCAGACGCTAGGAAAACCACCAGTTGCATAGCAGGGTTGAGAGGAACCCAGACGACTGATCCAACTGTGTCTGCCAGGATCTGCCCTCCAGCAGAGGGAGGGGCTAGTGTGGCCTTTCTAGAGTGCAGTTAGGAACTCATTAAAAAGTTTTAAGGAGAAAGTAGCTCTGCCCTCCCAGGAATGCCCCCTGCTCTAGACTGCTTGGGGAAATGATCCCAGAGTGGCAGCAGATGACAAGTCTGGAACTGTATGCACATGGTAGCTGGGGCTGTGAGTTTGTTGCTACATGTTGATGAAGTTCACAGCTATGTGGGGCACTCAGTTCAGGTGTCTAGGGTGGCCTAAGCTCTGGGGGTGATGACCCCAACCCCATCACCAACCCAGGCTGTCCACATGCCTCCCCACCATCCCTGGGCCCCCCCTCCCCCCGGAGGGTCTCCTGCTCAGTACACATCCCTGGCTGGTGTTGTACCCCACATCCTGCTGCTGAGATCCCAGATCTCTCAACTTCCAGCTCCCCAACCTGTTGCAAGACCCTGTTCTGACTCTTATTCACTGTTTTATGAACAGCCTCCCAAACCCTATCCCCACAGGCTCCTCAGGCCACACAAGGCTCACGGCAGTGTAGATGCTGCCCTCCTCCCTCCAGGGCATCCCTCACAGTCTTCCCTGAGCCCATTTGGTCCCACCCTGACCCTGCCCCTCTCAGTGTCTGTGCCTGGAACTCATTCCTTTCTGCATGCATTATCCCTCCTGTAAGCCTCAGGTCAGTCAGACCTGTGTCTTTAGCCCCCCCCCCCCCCGCCCCGAGCTCTGGGGCTGAGACTGCCAAAATATTCAGGGATGCCTGGTATGGGAACATGATGCAGAAAGGCTGAATGCACAGGGCGAGCCAACATGGGGACGCATGGAGCAATGTGGACCCTGTGGTACGATGTGGAACAAGTACTTAGGCTCCCAGGAGTGCCTTCCTGCAGAGCACCTGTCCCAGGCCTGCCTCTCAGCACCTACCTGGGACAACTGGTGGGGCTCCCTGGGAGCCAGGCATGAGATCTGGCAGCCTGGCCCGATGCCTATCCCCAGCTGCCCTCTCCTTATCCTTGTGCTTCTTGGACTTCTTCTTGGACTTGCTGCGAGATGAACTGCCGTGGGGCCTGCTGGTCTGGGCATAGTCCGTCAGCAGGGGCAGGCTGAGGTGCATAGCAGTATGAGCTGGGGTAGCCACTTCCCCATGCTCACAGTCCCGGCCACTGTGGCCCAGGTCGTTGCTGACGTCGGCCAGAGGGTCATGTGCCCTTGGGGGGTCCAGCCGTGGGGGCAGGTGCGTGTCTGTGCCAGCCAGCTGGCCTGGGGTGGGCAGCAGGGCCTCGCGGCCATGGGGCACACTCAGCTTCCCATTGATGGTAGGCTGAGCTCTCTGGGTGAAGTGTGATATCCTGGGTTTCTTGTTGGCCAGAGGGTCAATGAAATCAGGAGGCTGAGGCCGTTTCTGTGAAGGGAGATCATTTTACAGGGGAGCCTATGTCTGGACTTTGTGTCTGGACTCTGTATTTGGACTCACGAGCACCCCCTGGCGACCTGAGCTGAGCAGGCAGGCAGCCCAAGCCCTGAGGAAACCCAGCGACCACCTGCAAGGCCCATTCCAGCCACATGGGGACACCCAGACACCAGCCAGGCCCTTGGCACCCACCCCAATAATAAGTGCACAAGGAAGGGCAGGCAGCCAGATCATCAGCGGACAGGCTCAACCACCTCTGGGGACTAGTCTGATACAGTATCTTCCCTAGACAATGGGGAAAGTGACAGAGCCAAGTCTGAGGAACACTGGGCAGCCCTATGACATGGCCCAAATCTTACCCCCATTTCACAGATGATTATAGACTAAGGGGAGGCAAGCCCAGACTACAGGAGGGGAGCCAGCCTGACCCAGGGAAGTGGCTAAAGAGAGAGAGGTGGCAGACAGCAGGCCCAGGACCAGGGGGCAGCAATGGGGTGTGGGTGAAATAGGCCCCACTGCTGTTCCACAAGAAGGCCTCCAGGCTACAGACATGAGTTAAGTGTTCCAGGCTGGTGGAGGAGGGGGAAATAAAAGGGAGAGGGAAGAAGAAAACGGTGAGGAGGAGGGAGGAGGTGGAGCAGGAAGGAGGAGGAATAGGGGAGAAAAATGGAGAGGAGAGGGGAAGGAGGGAGGAGATGGGGCCTAGTTGTAGGACTCACAAGTCAAAGCACACAAGTAGGTGGGGAGGGGAATAGCTTTCACTAAAAAGTTTAAGCAATGGTGAAGGAGGCATAGCCGAAGACCACCCTAGCCAGAGCCAGGTTGAGTCTCCCCACCCTGAGTGCCCTCTCTGACTGACTAAAATGGCAGCAGCCACCGCTCATGGGGCCCCTCTGGGTACCATCCTGTTCTGCAGCCAGCACAATGAATTTTATGAATCCTCATGACAGTCCTGAGAGGTAGCAGAGCCAGGTACCAAGAAAGCATGAGGTTCGGGGCAGTCTTGTGCTTGCTCTCCCTTGGCAACCCCACCCATAGGTGTCTAAGGGAAGTGAACCTAAGTCCTGGGCCCAGGCCCTCCGGCCTAGGGGAAGCCAGTCAGCTGCCCATGTTGAAGAAAACATGCCAGCCCTGAGCCAAAGGCCCAAAAGCCTGCCCAGGCAACAAGGTCAAGTCAGGCTCAATGGTTCTGGGTAAGACCCGCCCTCCTCCTCCTCCTCCTCATCCACCCGTACCTCTACCCACTGGTCCTACCTGTGGGGGCAAGGTCGAATTCCCATGCTCGCCCAGAGGGCTGGCTGCAGCAGGGTCTCCAAGGAGGCTACCTGTGCTCTGTGGTTGGTACAGCTTTCTGTGAAGGAGAGGTAGGGTGGGTGGGGCCTTGCAGCAATACCCCTTGGGGCGTACCCAGGACCACCTGTTTCTGTATTGACACCACACTGTCCCATCCTTGCCCAGTGATTGGGGGAAGGGCCACCACCCTGCTGAACCAGAGAGGGCAAGTATGCTAGATAGATACATCAGGGCCTGGCAGCCAGAGCGCATCCCACCCCAGGTTCATTCACAGCTGCCCTGCATGGAGGACTGCCCCATTCAGTGTCTTGTGCCCTGAGAAGGGTGTTGACCACTTACTTATCTAGGCCCTCCATTACCATGGAGACCAGTGAACCACATTAAAATTGATCAAACACTCAAGGTCTGTACTGTGTCCCCATGGGAGCTAAGGACACTGGGGCCCTGGCCCCTCAACTATTCATCCTAATAATGCTCACTGCAGAAACTTTAGAGAATTTAGAAGAGAACTGAGATGCTCTACTCTGTGTCAGGAAGGCTTCCCAGATTCAGCACCTGCCTTCTGGGAAGCCCAAGTCACAGTACCTCCTTGTGGATGGCAGAGGCTGCCACTGGCCCACTTGGACATGAGCAAAACAGTAAGCCAGGGATGAGGGGAGAGATAGACACCCCAATGCCTGATGGGCAAACAGAGGCCCTGAAAATGACTTTGTATGTGGTGCCAAGGGCCCCCACACCCTTTAGGTGAGCAGAGCCTGACTCCCTGACCAATAGCTACATTGCCCTGCACATGGCCCAAAGTGCAAGGAAAGGCACAGGAAACGTGCTTAAAATATGCAGTCATTCCCTAGGGCAACATGGTCCTTGTAGCCAAAGGAGGGCAAGTTTGCTGTCCAGCCACACAGAAGCCACCAGAGCTCTTGTTAAAGATAGAAAACCAACAAAAGGCATTTCCACCCACTCTCTTTCAAGCCCCCACTAAAATGTCATGAAGAGGAAAGGGAACAGGAGACATTTAACAATAAAGCAGAAGTACAGGTGGTGATTGTCCTATAGGATCCAAGAAAACCGAGTCCCAAGCCACAGAACGCCATGGCCATGGGTTGGAGCCTCAGGGACCTCAGAGGAGGGGCTCCCACCAAGCTGTCCCTTAGCAGCCCTGCTCTGGGTCCTGGTCTGCTGCAGAGCGCACAGCATGTCCAGGAGAGGAGCTCAGGCCTCCTCTAGGTGCTGGGATACTGCTCAGGTCACACCTAGATGACAGGAGGGGCAGACGTGTGGCCTCAGGAGAATAGGAAACTGAGGAGCCCTCCTGAGGAGGGTGGAGGATGGGGATTCCAGGCAACAAATGTCAGGTTTCAAAATAGACAGAAAAATTCATTTGAAAGGAAAGAGAGACAACTACAAGGGGATGGAAACTTACACTCAATAACAAAAACACCAATCTTAATACCTTCAGAAAGACAAAGGACTTGAATAGACAGACACCTCTCCAAAGACATACAAATGCCAGTAAGCACATGAGAAGGGGCTCAACACTGTTGTTCACCAGGGACATGCAAATCAAAACCATGAGATACTACTTCATACCCACTAGGATGGCTACAAACAAAATACTGGAAAATAACTGTTGGCAAGGATGTGGAGAAACTGGAACCTTTGTGCAGTTGGGAATGTAAGTTGGTATAGTCACTGAGGAAGAGTTTGGTGGTTTTTCAAAAAGTTAGAATTACTATATGGCTCAGCAATTCCACTCCTTGGTATGTATTTGAGAACTGAAAAAATCCACATCGACACAAATCCTTGGACAAAATGTTCATGGCAGCATTAGTTACAACTGCCAAGAGGTACAAACAACCCATGGGTTCAATGACAGATGAATAAACAAAATGTGGTCTATCTATATAACAGATTATTTGGCCATAAAAAGGAAAGAAGCACTGAACATATGTGGATTAACCTTGAAAACATTACACTAAGTGAAAGAAGCCAGACACAAAAGGCTACATGATATATAATCTCATTTATGTGAAATGTCCACAACAGGGAAATCCACAGAGACTGAAAGCAGAGTAGTGGCTGCCCGGAGCTGGAGAAGCGAAATAGAAGAGTGACTGCTAATGGGGACAGAGTCTCCTTTGGGGTGATGGAAATGTTCTGGAATTAGAGGTGATGGTTGTATAACATTGAATGTACTAAATACCACTGACTTATACACTTTAAATGGATGACTTGTCTTACGTGAATTGTATCTCAGTAAAGGTAGTATTTTTTAAAAGTATCCTTAGAGAGAGTAAATTAAAAGTGGCATCACTCCTGTGGAATAAGAACATCATGCTACAAAAATACAACAGGAAGGACTTTGGGGAACTAGAAATGATGGTCAAAAAAGACTGGATGGGCAAAGGCAAAGAAATCTCCCAAAAGTAGAAAAAAAAAAGGGAAAAGACAACAGGGAAGACAATGGGAAGGGTCTAGGAGCACAATGCCCCAGTGGCAGAATTAGAAGAAACACGAGGGAGGACAGTGAAGCCTTTTCATGACTGCAGATGTACAAAAAAAAGGATAGGGTATTTTTAGACTATGAGGACCACGCACCTGCCCCAGGCTGTCCATGTGGATGTGCTCAGGGCTGGGTGGTGAACCTCTGAGCACTGTTTCCTACCCACCACACAAATGTGCACACATACTTGTGTGTAAACCCACACACAGGCTACTTGCTCTCGGCCATGCCCCTTCCCAGGAGCTCAGTAAGGCCAAGGCCTTGAGGACTGAGAAGTCAGGCACCTGGTGAGAGGCTCTGATGGAAGGATGGATAAGAGCAGCCTCACTGTGCCAGAGTGCCCCTTTACCACCTCAAAGCACTTGGGTGGAGGTAATCAGTCATTTTTAACACTGAGTCTTTTGCCAAAAATTGTGATGGATGAAAATACCTGCAGGAGGGGACTGTACCAACTCAACAGGTTTAGCTGGGCCACCCCTAGAGAGGAGAAATGGGGTATGGCATGCCTTCTGAGTCTCTTCTCAGCTCCCCAACATCCAGAGACCTTGAACAGCCTAGGCAGGGACCTCAGGCCTGGTGGCTGGGAGATAAGATGAGTGTCCCCTACTCAGCTCTGCTTTCCAGATACATAACTACTTTATTTTTTTTTTTTTTTCTTTTTTTTTTCTTTTTGGTATGTGGGTAGCTCCCTGACTGGGAATTGAACCCAGGCCGCAGCGCTGACAGCGCCAACGCTGAAGCCTTAAGCCACTGCACCATCAGGGAACTCCCCATAACTACTTTAAACAGCTGAATTAAAAAAACAAAAACAAACAAACAACAAACAACAAAAAAACCTTGTCAAGAGCTCTAAGTCTCTGAAAAATCACTTAAGGACTAATTAGCGATCAGCTGGTTCTTAGGCCAGTTATCCATCAAAAAGCCTTACTGGCCAAAGCAGACTGTTTACTCACTCCTCTCAGAGTTCTCTAGGCCACTCCTGACCTCTGGTCCCAATTAACCTAGAGAAAATGCATTTAATTAACACCGCTTAGCCCTGCCTGTGAGGAACTTTGTTTTGCTTTCTTTGCTTCCTGTTCTTGAATGGATCTTTCTAAGAAGGAGGCTCTGGCAGCAGAAGCCCATGGGGACATACAGGTTCTGCGCAGAAGCTTCGTAAGGGGGAAGGACAGTAGGAACAGTCTGGGTGGACTGAGGCCTCTGTCAGACGCTTTGGTGTTTACAGTAGTGACACATACCCTCCACCCTATGCAAAGGCAGCTGGCCTTTCCCCTGGCAGGAGGCTGAGTTAGGACACCCAGGCAGTGGGGTAGACGGCCAGAGAGTTCCCATGGACCTTTCCATCCTGCTCTTGGTCCTGAGACATTAGGGACCAAGTGAGGCCACTCCAGCATCCTGGGGATGAGATCTGCCCCAGGCCCAGGGGAGGCAGTCTTACCGAACAAGCATGCGCTTTAGCAGCTGCTGGTCCCCCTCTGAGTAGCCAGGCCAGTCTTTCTGCACATCCTTGTACACACAGTCCTTCAGTGTGCACGTGCCATCCTTGGCATTTATGTTGGCCACCTGCAATACAGAGTCAGTGTCACTTGGGGGAAGCCCAGGAAGGAGGGGGCACAGAAGACCTGAAAGGGAAGAGGATAGCATCCTACTCCCAACTCTCCTGCACTACTAGGTCCAGATGCACACATCTTACAGTTGCTGGGGGCCCGGCTGGCCCCAAAAAAGGGGGCTGCTATCTATGAACCCCATCATCAGCTCCCCCCCTGCTATGGACTGAATGTGTATCCCCCCCCAAAATTCATGTTAAATCTTAACCTCCAATGTGATGGTATTTGGAGGTGAGGCCGTTGGGAGGTGATTAGGTCGTGAGAGTGGATCCCTCATGAATGGGATTAGTCTCCTTATAAAAAAGGCCCCAGAGTGCTCCCTCGCCTCTTCTACTATGTGAAGACACAGTGAGAAGGTGTTGCCTATGAATGAGGAAGGCAGCCTTCATCAGCCACTCAATCTGCTGATACCTTGATCTTGGACTTCCAGACTCCTGAACTGTGAAAAGTAAATGGTGACTGAGCCACCCAGTTCATGGGATTCTGTTACAGCAGCAGGAAAGACACCTTCTCTTGGATTTGCAGTTCCTGGGGCAGAGTAACCCAAGGTTGGGGGTGCCCGGTGAGCAGTGGCTCCAGGGCTCAGACTGAGCCCCATGTACTAGCCAGCTCTGCTCTCATTGGTTAACAGAGGTTGAGCTGGTCTCCAAGATGGTTTGCAAAGATGGATTTAAAACAATTTGTGTTAAGGGTGCTTGAAGTTGTGAAGACCACTGCCATGGGACCCTACCATTTATGGGTGAGCCTGGGCCCCAGCCCAGATTTGCAACTGTGCATGGAATGCAGCTCCATCTTTTCTGTAGGGGAAGGTTGCATATGCTTCTTCTCCCCACCCCTGCCCTTCACCATGAACTCTCTGGGGGGGGGGGGGGGTAAGAATAATGAGGGACCCCAGCCAGAGCACAGGTGCCAACATCCTCCTACTAAACATTCTATGCAGTTCACATTGGCCTCAGGCTGCACTGAGGATAGGGAAGACAAGCACCAAGAGGACCACTGAAGAACTCAGCAAATACAAAAATTCATCCTCAGATACAGCTACCATCTTGGTGTGGGCTTTCTGCCATAGAAAGTTCTGGCCAAGTGCTGGGAGTGCCAGAGGCAGGAAGCAGGAAGGGTGGGTAAACGAGTAGAGGGGAATTGGAAGAGGCTCAGCTACACCTTCTCCTCAGAGTGCTGGCAGGATTGTCCTCACAGCAGTACAGCAAAGCAGCATTCACATCACCCAGCTGATGTGGTAAAGAAAGAGCAAGCCACTCACTTCCCAGGGGTTCTCCTGCTGTGTCCTGGAGCCTGGGAGCCAGGGCAGGGCCTCAGGAAGGTGACTACAGACTCACGGCTCTTGCTCCAAAGCCCAGGGTGTTTCTTAATAGCATGCGCCACCACTTTCCTGATGGCTAAGCCTCCGGCCCCACAAGAGGTGCTATAGTCATGCCCCAGCCACAGATGGAAGCTGGGGCGTGGGGGTCCAGAAATGGAGGTTCCTGCCTGGAATTGCAGCTGGTTAGAGGCAGGAAGGCCCTCCTGCCGAGCGAGAGCTCTCCCTAACACATGCACGTGAGTTTCCAGGTTTCACTCAATTCTAAAAACCTCATGCAATTTAAGCTTGGATCCCCCATGCAGTGTCTGTTGACTACGTATTAGCAGACAGCAAAGAGTATGGTGCTGGCCTTGCACTGAGCGGAACCCTAGGCAGTAAACATTACACTCGCAGTCCACTGTGTGTACAGACAATCTGCAGAGGCTGCTCACAAGCTGGCTGGACCCTATCTTACCCCAGTTCAGCTCAGCTCAGCCCCATTCAAGTACACACCTGCTGGAGGAGGCTGTCCAGCATGTCCTTGTCCGCCTGCGCCAAGCCATCCTTCTGTAGCCTCAATAGAAGTTCAGCCTTCCGGTAGGGCCTCAGTGCCAGGAGGTGCAGCACCCGGTCACGGAAGGGCCTCTGAGACACCCCACCGCTCCCGCTAACACCACTCTTCTTGATGGCACTTGCCAGGTTGATGGGGGTTGCCCGTTTCCGGGAGGGCACGGCATCCATTGCCCCTGGTGCTGGTTTCCGAAACTGAACCTTCTTGCCTGCAACAAGAACCAGGATATTAAAGATTGCAGGGGGTGAGGGGGTGGCCATGGTGTGCCACTGCCTGGTGCCAATGCTGAGTTCCTATGTGTGGAAAACGATGGCCAATAGCATTATACCCCCAACTAGCCAGCATGTCCAGCCCAGCCTGCTCGGTGAGGACCCTGAGTGGCTGAGAGCACCAACTGCTGACCACATATAGCTCACTGGGCACCTGAAGGCTCAGAAGTGGTAGCCAGAGGAAGTAGAAGCATGTTATGGCCATTAACTGACTTCCTCGTGGCCTCAACCTAAATCCTGGGTACCAAAAATGTTGACCACCACAGGGAGAAGGGGCTGATCTATGACCCCATTCGATGTTAAAACACGCAGCTGAACTGCCAGAGGCAGATGTCCCAAGAGCCTGCGCTTCACAGCCCTCCATTGGCCCCACAGGATCCATTGTTCTTTTTTTTCAAAAGGAGGGAATAAAGGTGTCAGGGCGGCTTGGGTGGCTGCTAGAGACCCAGGGATGCTAGCAGCTCCCCAGCTGCAGACCCCTACCCTCACTGTAAAAAATATGGGGTCAGCACAGCTACGTCTCCACTGAACCAGTCAGCACCGCTCTCCATCTCTTCCTCTCATTCTCTCTGAAGTAAGTTGTTAACTCCATCCTGGACAGCACCCATGTCACTGAGGGAAATGAGGATGGCTGAATGAGGTCAGAGCATACATCAAATCCCTGGCTCAAAAAAAACTCTCCACAACAATTTCCTTTTGCTCTTATCCCCCAAATCTGATTTGTCAGAATAACCCAGGAAGAAGTGCTTTTCAAATCCTCAGGGCCTGACTTCATCCCCAGAGAACTCAGCTGATGGGCTGACACAGGGTGGGGAGAGGCCTGACACAGTGGGCCATGCCCATGTGGGTTTTAAGAGGCAAGGAGATGAGTGTTTCCATCAGAATATAAACCACTGCAAAAACCACCACTGTACCCAAAGTGGTCCAATAAGACAAAATTTGACCAAGTTTTTGGCCAAAGGACCCAGAAATCTATTAAAATGTGTATGAATGTCCTCATTTGCATCTTGTGAGAGCAAATGGATAACGCATTTTTGGATTCTGGCCCTGATAGTGGGCAACTCATGGCCCAGGGCCCAGACTCCCTGGGCAGCACAGCCATGTGCTCTGGGGCCCTACACTGAAGTCTGAGGTTTCATTCAGAGCCAACCCTACTGCCAAGCAAGAGAAACCACAGGATTTCTTTTGGGGGATCTGAAATCTTCTTGCCTCCTCTTGAAAAACCCTACAAAGCCAGTAAGCGAGTTCATGCTTCCCTGGCCTAATGCCCCTCCTTCCATGGCAATGAATTCTGATGACTCTTTAACACTGTCTGGGTCCAAGAGGTGGGAAGGCTACAGATGGATGATGGAGCTTTCTGAATAAACTGTACTTTTCTCCCCATTTTTAATGTTTGTGTCACAATTTCACTGAAATTATTTCTGAGCAGATGCTGAGCTGCTGGAGCCTTCTGGGCTAGCAGCAGATCAACACCTTTCCTTTCAGGTCTCGACCCAGCAGTCCCTCGCTGGCCCTAATATAGTAGCATCTGGCCATGGGGAGGAGCCAGCTGGGCAGGTGAGGGCAGGGGGTGGTAGCCAGAGAAGGGTCACAGATTCAAATTCCTTCAGTTCTCAGGCCCCAAGTCCACATAGGAGTTTGGAGGCAGCAGATGGAATAGCCCTCAACCAACGTAGCAGGGCTATCTTCCTGACCCGACATGGATCTGCCGGTCCTGCTTGGGGGCCACACCTTTGTCACTCATCACTCCTGCTCCCAGCCTTGAGAGGCCCTGAATGCCTTCTGCTCCCCTAACAGTTGCCCAGCAGGCAAAATACCCCTATGGGTGGAGCCCCAGGCCCCTGTTCTCACCCAGGTAGCGGCCTCCAGGCTTGATGACAATGGCTCCACGGCTCCGAGTCTCCTCCTCGGCCTGTGCCATGCTCTGTCGCGCCTTCTGGTAGGAGTCATCTGTGGCACACACTGTGATTTTGTCCTGGATGCTACCCAGGCAGTCAAGGTGGACATCCCCATGGCTGCAAGACAAGGGACCAGGAGCCAAGATGAACACCTGGGAGACAGACAAACATGGTCTCGGGGCCCGCAACACTTGTCCCTGCTGGGAAATAGGGCTCAACACTGACTGGAGACTTCCTGACCCAGAAGAAACAAGAGGAGCCAGGCCCCTGGGCCAAAGGCAACACATCAGGACCTATACCCATACCCTGGACACACTGAAAGGAGGCAGAGGGGCTCATCTGAGAGAAAGGGGCACTGGGCTGGAAATGGTGGGCAGACATCTGCACAGTGTGGCAAGCTGAGGGGGGCCCCAGGGTGGAGGCTAGAGAGGTGGGGGTTGTCCCTCTGGGCCTCACCTGGAAACATACTGCTGGATGCAGTCAAAGCTGCCCTGGGGACTGTCACGGCCGATGTTGGAGAGGTAGAAGGAGAATGTCCGAGCTTCCGAGGGGCAGTCGGGCTGGGGGATGGAGATGTGCTGCTTGGAGACAGGAGCGAGGTGTCACTGGGGAAAGCAGGATGCAGCACAGAAGGGACTGCAGGAAGAGCCAGCTGCTGGACCCCTCCTGTCCATGCAGCAAGACCCTTACAGCAAATATATGCTAGCTTTTTCCCTCAAAACACTTCTGCTTTGCTGGCAGTGAGAGACCTGTGGCCAGTCTCCATCAATGCCAGGATCCTTGGTTCCCAAGGTAGGGGGAAGGCAATCAATGGTATTGCAGTCTAAGGAGCACAGAGTACTCAACACGTGCCTAGAGGCAGGAACCCCACTTGAGGCTGTGACTCAGTTTCTGCACCCACCAAACAGAGCAGATCTGGCCTGGGACACCCTCAAAGATGAAATGACACAAGACAGGTATCAGCAGCTAGAACCTCCTCCATGCAGACACAGACTTCACCTGAGTGTCTATCTACTGCCCTGCAGCTGTGAATAGGCTTCTGAGGGTCCTGGGGAGATATACCTGAAGCTGGATGCAGACTGAGCAGCTGCCCAGAATATGGTGGGAAGTCCATGTACCACAGTCAGCAAAATAAAAAGATCTTCGGGGGAACCTGAGCACGGCTCCTCCTCACCCATGCTGATCCTCTCCTTTACCCAGTCCTGGTCTGGTGGGGATCCAGCCTCCCCAAGCACTATCTTTCCGTCTCAGCTCAGGGGCAGTAGCTGCCAAGGGCACCAGTCCCCATTAGGCTGTTACCCCTGAGAGGTGGGGAGAGGGATCCTGCCTGAGTCCCAACGTGCTCATGGCCTTGGGCACCTCCCCGATTCCCATCAGCCCATGCAACCCTGAGACAGATCCCATTCCTACCCAGGAAGGTAGGCGGGGAAGATACACCCTGGCTCTAATTGCAAAATAGATCTCTGCAGCTGTGACAGGCCTGTCTCACGTTGGATCAAGACAAGGGGATGCCTGTCAGAGGACAGAGGGGTGCAAGAAGCCCATCTGTGACTGTTCCAGGACACTTCTGCAACCCAGCAGAGAGCTGATAGTAGAACCAGGCCATGTACACAGAGACCCACCCACCAGGCTGCAGATGCCCTACTTGAGCCCGCACAGAGAGAAGCCACTGTGCTTCCCCTTGGATGGGGTGTGTACTCTTCGCTGTGACCCTTTCACCCTGTGTGGGCATTTTCCACCCAGTAATATATGTCCACTTCCAAAATTCATCCCGGTGGTTGGGGAGAGCCCAGCACAGAGGACGGTGGGTGACAGGGCTTGAAACCAATGCTCAGGGAGAGCCTGGTGCTGCTAGTGATGGGAAGACACACACGGAAACACTTGTGGTTGCTGCCCTCAGGACAAGTTGAGGGTTGAGGGGAGGTTTGCTGGGAGCCCAACATGGCAGGTTCTCAAAGCCTCCGCCCCTCTGCTGTGGAATCCTCTGGTTAATGGGCTGTTTTACTATTGGTTAATGATGTTGGTTAATGGTTACCAGTCTCTGGGAACTAGCGGGGAAACCAGCTAGCTGGGCAGGAATAGCCCAGGAATATATAGATATCTCTGTGCCAGAGGAGAGCTCAGCATGTATTCCAGGATGTGGCCTGAAATGCAGTAGCCATGCATGTGCCCTCTGGACCAAGTTTCGGCTGCCCCCATCCCCATGTGGAGCCACCATATGGCACTCAGTTGGCCTGAGTGCATCAGGTTTGGTGCATCTGATGGCAGACCTGACAACGGGTTGTGGGGTGGGGGTGGGAGGAGCACGTTTGTGTGACAGACGGATCAGAGCAGTAAACATGCTCAGTTAGTCCCATTCTAGCAGGACTGAGCCCCTGAGGTCTGAAGCCCACAGTGGGTGCTGGCTTCTCGGTGGTCAGATGGTCCCTTCTTTGAAATCTGTCCTAAGTTGGCTGCTGCCTTTCCCCAGGTATGTGAGACCTTGTGTGCAGTGCAGGTGGGAGCTCTAGAGATAGACTGAGTCCCACATAGGGGTGGGGGCGACACTGTGGATGTTGTCTTCAGGGAAAAAGAGAAAACAAGTACACATGAGACCCAAACACCATTAACCAGGTCCTCTATGGCCAGAGGGGTTTTCAGGGATTGTCAGTTTTCTTCATCATTTTCATTCCCAGGGAATCATTCCAGGTAGAGAGTTAGTACTACAGCTAACACACCTTCCAGGAGCAAAGCAGCCTCTTCTGCTTGCCTGGCAGGAGAGGCCTCATTTCCCTAACCCCACACTGAGGGCCCTTTCTGAGCACCTTCATGTTCTCTTCACTGTCCATGGGCTCAGAAGAGCAATGCTCCACGCCCCCATGACCTGCTCCTGCTACTCCAGGAGTCTTAGCTGCTTAACCTTAAGGCATGATGGTGCTAGACTCAGAAACCCCTATTAGAACTTTCTAAAGATGTTTCCAAATTGTCCCTGTTACCAATGACACAAGAAAAGTTGTGATTCAATCTTGAGCCCATCCTAACTGTTCCAGCAGACGTGGTTCCTAGACACATAGACACCAGCCAAAGGCCTGTGACCAATGCTGCTAGACCTTGTTCTATAAATGGTAGCCTGGGCCCCTACCACAGCCCAGGGAAATGTCGAGGCCCGGCATAGTCCTAGACAAAACACTACCACTCCTTTTTTCATCAACTGAATGAAGAGTTTTGGGGTGGGGCTGGCCAGATGGGGGTGCTTCACCAGCTGTCAGGGATTAACTCAGAAATGACCCCCTAACAGCAGAGGGGCCAACCAGCTCTGTACCCAGGAGCACAGTGAACACAGATGTAAATGTGTACCCAGCAAATGCACAGATGAGCATTTTGCTCTGGAAGACACCGTCCCGCAGGCCAGGTGCACTCAGATACAGCCAGGCACTCCAGAGAATGGGGTAAATGTCACAGAGGTACTCAAGGAACCAGCCAACACTGGGTACAGCACACACCTCCATGGCCTGGATCTTGTGGCATTCCCACCCTAGGCACCCATGCAGACATACATGACACTGTGACCCTATGCCAGCTGCACTGTACTCATATTCACATCTGAGGGGGACATGCAGCAGGAGCCGAGTGAGCTCATTCCAGACTGTAGGAAGTACACTGGTTTTCCTAAGGCCTCATTCATTTGCACACATATCTCTAAGTGGTCAAGGTTCCCATCTGGTGGTACGTAAGGATGTTGAAGAACAAAGCAAGAATTGGCCACGATCCCCAAGCTAAGGAGCCTATACTTGAGTTTTCAATCTTCAGCCTGTCACTTTCATGGGCCTCTGGGGAGCAGGTCTTTGTCATCCTCTAATGAGTCAGTTCTGGAATCCTGCTCTTCCATCTGCACTCCAACTCCTGTTCCATCTCTAACCCTATAGGTAGAGTGCACAGAGCAAAGCTCCTCCTCAGTAACATCCTGATCCAGCTGTGCACATGCAGTGGAATGACCAGGAGAAGTGGGAGGGGAGAGCTGAGGCACTGTGCCCTCTCCTCATCATTCTGAGTGATTGTCCATATGCAACCTGGCACCAGACCAGGCCCTTGTCAGTTTGTGTGTCCCCTGGCCAGGTTGCAGCCCCATTGACACCATGAACGCTAATGTGGGTATCTGGGGAGGTGTTCTGTAAATATAGTGACATTCAAAATTAGCTGACTTTAAGTAAAGGAGAGGATCCTTGATGATCTGGGTGAGCCTTATCCAATTAACTAAAGGTCTTAAGAAAGAAACTGAGTCTCCATGAGGAGGAAGAAACCCCACTGCAGACCGTGGCACCAGCTCTTGCCTGCCTCACAAGCACATCTTGGTATCTCTGTATCTGCACACACGGACACACATAGCACAGGCAGACACACGCATCTCCTAGAGGTTCCCTCTCTGGAGCACCCTGCTTGGGTGAAACCTATGGATCTCCCTGGCTCTGTAAGAAGCCAGCCGGCTGTCAGGTGGAAACTGACTTAAGACACATGTGGTAACTGTTCAGATAAAAACATAAGACTTGAAATAAAGACTAGAAGAAAAACGATGTTCCAAGGGGTGATTGGTGGGTGAGGGATACAGGGGAGATGCTAAGAAAGGGAGGCAAGGACTGTGAACAGCTGGCACTTTCCTTCATTCCCCAATTTTTCTGTAACATGGTTATTTAAAATGAAGTACATTTTAGGAAAAAAGAGGGTGCTGAGTATCTATACCTGCCCCCAGCCCAAAACCAAAAACCAGACAAATAACCATGGTCCTGGATCCACAGAGGAAGACGAGTGCACTAACCCAGGGAGGACACAGCTTGGGTTCTGGGGCCACAGCATTGAATCTGCTCAGAGATCAGGTCAGAATGGGGTCTAGGGGCCTAAGAGCCAGGTACAAATTAGCTATAAAAAGGAAAGGGATGCTGGGGGGCGGGGCACTGGACAAGAGAGCTGCCTTTTGCCCACAGATGGCCTGTTGTGGGCCCCAGGAAGAGCCTGGGTACATCCAGAGGCAGAGCTTGGCCTGGCATGGGAACTGGCCTGGCATGGAAGTGGATGGGGCCAAACACTGCACCCTACTGTTGCTGTGCCCAGTAAGTTATAGCAGGACCCTAACTGTACCAAATATGAGTAACACAAAAACAACTCACCCCTTGGCTTCCTTGAAATCGAATTGATGGTCTCAGGGAAACAGAATCCTACAAAAAAGCAAAACAGGAAAATGTCAATGAAGATACATGGAAATCCAGAGACTCACTTCCAGTTACCGAAGGAGTTGGGTAAGGATCATGTTCAGGAAAGGTAAGAGAAAACACACACATGTGAAAACTACAGGAAAGGTCACCAAAGCAGGGTTTTGAAGGATCAATAGGAATTCCTTGGATGGCATGGGGATAGGGCTGAGGTACATGAAGGGAGACACAGACAGGGGGCAGTCCTTCATCATTTTCCCAAAACCAACATCAGCCCAGGCCACCTTTCCCCTGATCCCGCAATACCCCTTTCTGAATGGAAATCGGAGTGGGTGAGAAATACCAGCCAGAATGCAGACTGATGAGGTAAATCTGGCCCCCCACCACTGGTAGGACAGAGCCCAATGCCTGCCCAGCTCCCATGTCATAGCTTCAGAGCAGTTTGTCACTGTACTTGGGGTGGCAGAATTTCCAAATGTCATAAAAAATATATATATATAGTATAAAACTTAAATACTTTTTGATTTAGCTATTCAGAGATCAGCCTTCTGGTAGAACTTTAGAAACAACTTAAGGGAGTTCCCTGGTGGTGTAGTGGCTAGGCTTCAGTGCTCTCAACACTGCAGCCTGGGTTCGATTCCCAGCCTGGGAACTACCCATATAAACAAACAAACAAACAAAAAGAAACAACTTGAATCTAGACAAAGGGCTGCACTTCCTCTCTCATTTATTTTGGCCCAGAGCACCCACCTTCTGTGTAGCAGATACCACACCACAGTGCAGTCCTGACTTGCCCCCAAGACCCCCTCCCCCTCATGCCCCAAACCCATAGGGCCCAAATCTACCCCTGTGCCAGCCTGCCTCCCCGCAGCTTCCACCACATGGCAGCTGGGGATTGGGATCTGTCCACCTCCAATTCTAAATCCACTACTCTAGCCTTCTGCCTCCACCTAGAGTGAGGGAGGCTCCCTGACCAGCCCCCGCAGACCCTCCCTGTGTGGCTTCCTATCATCTCCCCAGCCAGAATGTCAGGCACCACAGCAGTCCCTGGAGAGGTAGAGTAGGTCTGAGTAGTGGAGTGGGGCTCCACACTCATGGGGAAAACAACCAAAGGGCAGGCCAGGACTTGAGAGGTGGCTGGCCTTTCAGAGCCCGTGGGTCCAGTCCAGCAGCTGCTACGAGAAAGACACAGGTCAGCCAACCTGGACCATGAGGGCTGCATATGCACCCCATTTGTTTACCAGGAATCCCCTCTTTTGCCAAGAATCTTGAAGAATCCTGCCATCTGGAACAGACTTGAGTGGTCACTCTATGCATCAGCACTTACCTGCATGGGATCTGATGCTCCAGAAATCACCCACACTTCCAAACACACCTCCACACTGTCTGTCAGGTAGAAAGGGACATCCTCCAGCCACTTGTCCTGCTCTGGGACTGGGAACCAGCCCCTGCAGGCACAGAGGCCACAGTGCTGCTGAGACAGGGGCCAAGCTGCCTCCAAAGCAGACTTAGGACCAGGTGACTTGACTCCCACCTGGGCAGCCAGTCAGAGAATGAGGAGCATAGCACTCATGTGGGTCCCAGTCTGGCAGGGCCGTTGGAAACATAACATCTAAGCAGCCTTTACTTCAGTTAGAGAGAGATGAAAAGAAGATGTGCAGACAGCCAATGAGCAGATGAGAAGCTGCTGAGCACCATTACCCATCAATTAAGTACAGATTGCACGCCTATTAGAACGGCTAGAACAGGAAAGACAGACTACACCACAGAACCCTTGTCCATAGCTGGTGGAAACATATATAGTGGGGCTGCTGGGGAAAACAGTCTGGCAGTTTCTTAAAAGGTTAAATAAACATAGGGTTACCACGTGACCCAGCAATTCTGCTCCTAGGAAATAACCAAGAGAAATGAAAAGATAAATCTACATAAGAACTTATACATAAATGTGCAGAGCATAATTATTCTTAGTAACTAAAAAGTGAAAACTACCCAAATATCCATAAGTTGGGAGACAGAAAAATAAGAGAATACTGCCCCAAAACAAAAAGGAACAAACTCCTGGTGGACACAACACAGACAAACCTCGAGTTCCCTGGCTAAGTGAGAGGAGCCAACATATGACACCATGTGTTGTGTGAGTCCATTTATGTTTCCAGAAAAGGCAAAAACTAAAGTGACAGAAAGTAGATCAGTGTGTGCCTGGGCTTGTGTGGAGTGTCAACATTCACTGACTGCATACCTAAAATGGGTAAGTTCTACATGCTGTACATGACACCTCTGTAATGCTATGACCAGCCCTCAGGCCCAAAACGGAGCTTTTCTGAGGACTCCGGGGGCTTTGAGCACCATCACAGGAACACACAGAGGATAAACAGGCAGGAAGAGATTCCAGTCTGTCAACCATGTTTAATGCAAGAGTGCTATTAAGTGAAGTAGTGGAAGGGAAGTAGTAGAAGACACTAGACCACCACAGCACAGGCAATGTCATCACTACAAGCTCTCTGCCAACACCTGATCATTAAAGCCAGGAAGGAAGGGTGTTCCTGGTAGAGGAAACAACAGGTGCAAAGCTGGAGCAGAAATTTGGGAGCAAAGAGCATGTGGGGCTTGGCTCTTGTGCCCCAAGGTTTCTCAGCCCAGACCTCCATACAGATAGGTGTGAGGCAGGGCTAACTTGAACACCATGTGTGTCCTCCATCCACATGCACCAAAGCCCATGTGATCCAGGGGCTGGGGGAACTGGGGCCATGATGATGGTGATGAGACGAGACCAGATTTAGGGTAATGAGGGAGAGGAACTAGGAAGGATGCACCTCTGAGAAAGGAACTCCACCAGGGTGACCCCAGCACTCACACACACTGATATGTGCTTGGGCTTGGGTGGAGTGTCAACACTGTACCACACACTCCCTGTGGGCCATGTAGTGAAGCATTTAACTGGTTTTGTAGCTGTCAAACAAATTATCTGGAATACTCCTTTCTTGCAAGGTCACTCATTCCCCAAAGGGGCAGTAATGATCAGGGCACTGTGCAGTGCATAGGACAAGGCACAAATGCCTAAGAACCCTCTTATGTAAGATGGGACAAGAATGAGGAGGAACTCAAAATGGCCAGAATCCCCTTATCTCTCCCCATGGAGAAGAGCCTTTGAGGATGAGACAACAGGAAGTGGCTTATGAAATCCACCTCCAGGTCTAGCTACCAGTTCACAGGAAGCCAGTGGATAAGGCACAGAGTTACACTCAAGGTGGCAGGTGATTTTGCCCTAGGGAACACTGAAATATCTGGGGACACGTTTGGTTGTCGTGACTTGATTGGGGGGAAGGTGCCCCTGGCATCTGGTGGGTGGAAACATGCACACTGCACAACACCCCCAATGCATGGGATGGCCCCATAGTAAAAAATGAGCCAGCCCCAAAAGGCACTGGATGAGGCTGGAGAGGCCTGATTTAATTGCTGCCATGCAGAAAGTAAGGGAGAAATGATCAACAGAGCAGAACGTGGGAAACTCCATCGGACCAACTTGTTGGTTTCTTCAACAGGTGGATGGCAAGAGGGGAAGAAGGACAGAGTGCTACAGATTACCACATAGTAATCTGAACCAACCACCATGAAGACCCCTGTGGAGACAGCCAGCACGGTGCCAGCAGTTAGGCCTCAGTGGTCTCACTGAACTGCTTGGAGATTGTGTCTAAAAAAAAAAAAAAACCAGTCCATATCTGTTGACATTCAACATGGTCACTGAAAAGGCCATAGGTGAAATCAAAAGATATCTGGGATTGTTTACAAAATGCTCCAGCAAAACTAAATAAACAGGAGTGGAGGGAGTTCCTCAGAGAAGAGTTGACATGAAATAGTCAAGTGCTCAGAGGCTGAGGCTGGGTGATGGCTTGGGAACTACTGTTATTCTCTGTTCTGTCTACCTGTTAACATCCCCATGTGAAAGGTTTAAAATAAAAAAGTGCTCATGGAAAAGACCCTAGCCTTGGTGCACAGAACAAAGCAAGCAAGAGCTGACTCGACCTGGATGCAGTCCTGGGATGTCCGCCATCAACTGTACTGGGAAGCAGCACCCAAGGCAGTACCTCCCAGTCCTGTAGTGCCCACTGGACACAATGTCAACACCACAAGGGCAGTATGTGCTTTGACATCTACCTGATCTTACCCCCTCCACTCTCCCTGTAAGACAGAGGTGCCTGCAGAAAATGACAAAAGGGAAGGTATCTGTTCCTCCTTTTAAGAGTCTATGATTTTACAGAACTGGGACCTAACCTTACTGAGGGGAGTGTGGCCAAGGAAAGGGGGAGGTGAAGTCCGGAGAAAAGGCCTGGCTGCCAACCTCCTGGCAACTGTCCCCCACTTTCCAGTAAAGCGCAGAGGATTAGGAAATGCCTTTCAGGAACCCTCCCCAAGACTTCCTGGCAGGTTCTGAGCAGGATGCCAAGGCCATGCAGAGTTCAGACAGTGTCTGCAACCATAAGGGGCCATTTTCGTGAACCACAGACATGTAGAAAGGCCTGGGGCATGTCCCCAGAAAGTCCTGGGACATGTCCCCAGAAAGTCAGTCCACTGGCTGTGGCAGGCTCAGGGCAGAGCTGGAAAACCTGGGCAGCCCCTCCCCTCGACTAGGCGGACAGCAGCTATGAGATAGGTGTCAATCTGGACCCACACACAGGCCAGGAGTGTACATGTTTCTATGTAAACTCAGGGAGATGCATAGGAAGCTTAGGGAAATTTTTTTAAAGAAATCTTGAGGATTAGAAATATAGATGTAAATCACCTGACACTCCTACACATTTTGTTTGCTCTTCTTGGGTCAGCAAGTAAATGCAGCCAGCAAACTGTGCTATAAAGTCCACCTTCTTTTCTGCTGGAATCCTGCGTGCCCCTGTACTCCACCCACTCCACCCTCATGATCCCCACTGTTTTCTGTCTAAAGCTGTACCTTTTCCAGAAGGTCATGTAAACAGAATCACACTGCATTAGTTCCCTGTGGCTGTTGTAATAAATTACCACAAACTTGGTGGCTTTATTCTCTCACAGCACTGAAAGCCAGAAGTCGGAAATCCGTGTCTCTGGGCTGAAATCAAGGTGTTGGCAGGGCTGTACTCCCTCTGGAAACTCCAAGGGAGGATCCTTCTTACCTCTTCCAGCTTCTGGGACTCCAGGCATCCCTGGCTTTCGACCACATCACCCCAATCTCTGCCTCTGTGGTCACATCACATTCTCTTCTTGTCTGTGTCAAATATCTACTTCTTTCTTATAAGGTCACTTGTGATTATATTTAGCCCGCCTCCCACCCCGATAACCCATCTCAAGATCCTTAACTTAATCCCATCTGCAAAGTTTTCCTTCCATGTAAGGTCACATTCACAGGTTCCTGGGGTGAAGACCTGGACATCTATTGGAGATCCTTATCCAGCTGACCACATACACACTTAGCATAATGCCTTTGAGATGTATCCATGCTGCTGTCACTAAAGTGAATTCCTTTTACTGCCGAATATGTTAACCACTGTATTATACCAGATTGTTCATCCATTTGTCAACTGAGGACAATGGTTGTTTTCAGTGTGGGAGACTAACAAGCAAAGCTGCCGTAAACATTCACATACAGGTTTTTGTGCACACATGAGTTTTCATTTCACTTGGTGGGCATTCAGTAGTATGACTCTGGGACCTATGGTAAGTATATGTGTAATTCATGAGAAAGCACCAAACTGTCTTCCAGAGTGGTCGCATCATTTACATTCCTATCATCAATCAAGGAGAGTTCCAGCTGCTCCCCAAGCACGTCAGCATTTAGTGTCAGGTTTTTAAAATTTCAGTCATTCTGATAAGTATGAAGTGATATCTCATTGTGGTTTTAATTTGCATTTCCATAACAACTAATGACATGGATAATCTTTTCATGGACTAATCTGCCATTTTTGTATCTTCTTTGGTGGAACTGGACAAATCTCTAACACAGCGGTTCTCAACCGTCCTAATGCCGCGCGACCCTTTAATACAGTTCCTCATGTTGTGGTGACTCCCTTAAAATTATTTTCGTAGCTACTTCATAACTGTAATTTTGCTACTGTTATGAATCGTCATGTAAATATCTGATATGTGTTTTCCGATGGTCTTAGGCGGCCCCTGTGAAAGGGTCATTCAACCCCCAAAGGGGTCACAACCCACAGGTTGAGAACTGCTGCTCTAACACATTTTTAAAAACTGGGTCATTTTCTTATTACATTTTGAGAGTGCTTTATATATTCTAGAGCAGACCTGGGCAGACTTTTTCAGGGCAAGGGCTATTTTTCCAAGTGTCATGGTCCACTAGCTATTTATTTTATTATTCAAGTAGTCATCCCAAAATTGCTTGCGGGTCCACCAGTGTACTGTGATCAATGTCTTGCCCAGCACTGTTCTATAGCTTTTCAGGTAAGTTTTGCAAAGATTCTCTCCCAGTCCATGGGTCATTTTTTCATTCTCTTAACATCCTTCAAAAACTCAGAAATTCTTCATTCTTTTTTTTTTTTTTTTTTGGTTGGTTCCCTGACTGGGGATCGAGCCAGGTCACGGCAGTGAGAGCGCTGAAACCTAGCCACTAGACTACCAGGGAACCCCCTGTCCCAAAGTTCTTAATTCTGATGAAGTAACATTCATCAATTTTTCTTTTATGGGGCTTGCTTGCTCTTTAGTGCCACAGCTATCCTCTTTCTTTTTAAAAATAGTTCTATTTTATGAAAATCTTCTAAATTTCTATCAAGTTCCCTGTCCTCTCCCAAGAGAAGCTCCAGGGAGCTGCTGATCCCAGTGCCCTCTCCCCTGTCCAACTCCACTAGAGGGTGTCTCAGACTCCCATGTCTGTGCTCCCTGGATGCTGACTACTCAGATGGTACAAAGTTTGAGAACATCATTTGGTTTCAGCCTGACAATCCTGCTAGGGTAGAATAATGGTGTTCTCATCCTCAGACACCTGCCCATCACCCTAAGCTGCAGCACATGCTGCCTTCTTTGGCCCACACACCAATCTGGCCAACAAGTCAGGCCTGGGCCACAGGGATGAAGACCACATCCTGCACCAGGTCCCCTGTGTTCCAGCCCACACAATGACCGCCCCAGGGGTCCAAAGCAGTATGTCTACAGATAGGCATTATACAGGTCAAAACACAGGGACGTTGGTGTGCAGGGAGTGCAAAGGGACCTGCAGGGCAGGGTTTGGCTTGTGCCCCTCTCCAATGCAGGTGGGCAGCTTCTAAGCCCTGCCCAGAAGGGGCTGCATGGACTTGGCACAGGATGTCCAAGGAAATCACAGCCAAACTGAACACGATGACTTGTAGTGTCACAGATAGCCACCTTCCATCACAAAACCCACTCCTATTTTCAACTATGCAGTTATCAGTGTTCCTGTTGTTACAACTGAGGAAACCAAGGTACAGAGAGGGGACAGAGCTGCTAGGGGTCACGGGGAGGGCTGGGGTCCCTGACCATGGGTAGAGCTGATCCCAACCTCACAAGACCGGCTCTGGGGTCCCCAAATGGCTTGTACTCAGTCCCCGCCCCATTTGATTTTACCCCAATTTGATAGTTTACCCAAATTCTCTGTGAAATGTGCATGATCCCATATTAATGGAATGAGATAAACATTCATTAAATACTTCTTCATGTTAAAGGATTCTGTTCTACAGAGCCCTGTTCCATCAACAGAAAACATCCCCATCTCAGATAGCAGTGCCCCAGAGCTGCCAGCAGCACATTCCAGGTTTGCCTCCAGGGGAGCACAGCTATCATGAGCCACCAACCACTGTTACTTCTCTAAGCTGAGCAACCCACACCTGAGCCGGGTCTTCCTTTCAATACTTTTGCTTCATTATTATTTCATCTTTCCCATCTGCTTTTTCTCAAATAGATTAAGAACCACCCTACGTGGGTACCTGCTGTATGCCCCCAGTGCATAGAACCTGCAGGCTGGACTTGGCCCCCTGACCCCATGGCAATGGCCATCAGGTGACCAAACCTCAGATCTTGCCTTGTCCTTGTTGCCCTCCCCTGTGGAACAAAGCAAGCTTGTACCATGTCTGAGTCTATAGCACCAGCCCTATGCTCTGCTTCCGGACTTAAAGACCCTCACTCCAGAAAGGAGTCAACCTTTGAAGTAGCATCTTGGCCTTTTCCCACTTTCTCAGAAAGCCCCTGATCAGACTGATTGAGACAGGAGAGAAATACAGATAACGGGGCAAGAAAGCATACTAGCACTGACACAGCCTCACCAGGAGCTAAATGTTGAGTGGGCTTGTTTTCTTTTTAATTGTTCACTAAAACTCATCAACAACAGGTGCTGAACTCGGTGTCAAATTTACCCTGCCCAAATCTACTTCCACCCATGGCCTGTGGGTAACATGACAACCTCCCAGATAACATCAGACATGGAGGAAGTTGAGGGCCTGACCTAGGTTGCAGGACTCAGCTGCCTGGATGCGCCACATTTCAGCACCCAGCTCAGCTTGAATTTATCCCATCTCAACATCTGCCCCCTGCAGAGCACCACAAACCTATCTCAGAAGATGGAGGCACTAATCACAGACACAAAAGCCGTGGCTGAGGCTTTTCTTCCCTTCGGAGCATGATGCCCCCCACACACCGTGGCCTCCAGCTAGTGCCCACCAGCAGGTGGCTCTCCTGTATTCACGACTTGTACCTGGAAGATGCCAGGTCAGAAACCTGCCTTCCCCAGCCTTGAAGCATTGCAGATGAGGGCTGAGGGCGGACAGATGCTGTTTTCATCATGGGAAGAGCCAGGAATAGATTGGTTCATTTAGATCCTCACTTGGCCTCCAACAGGCCCAGATGTCAGACTCTAGGAATAAGAGGATCTTCTATTACTTGGACAAACAGAATAAACCTTTCTGGAACAACTTGGACTTTCAGACTCTGGATGCTTAGGAACTGCTGTGGCCTCACTGCCCAGCCAGCCATAACTCCAGCTGAGGAGAGGCCTTCTGCCTCCACTGTGGTGAGTATGACCCCTCTGGGCAATGAGAGCCTAGGGCAGAGCGTTCTCTGGCTGGGCTCCTGGAACCCAGAGTTCTGAGAGCTGTGCAGGAAGCCCGAGCAGGCGAGTAGTAAGTGAGGCTCATCCCTGGCCATCTCTCCACTCTGGTCATCTACCACCTGGATCCCATCCCAAGAAATGATCAGTCCTGCTCTTGGGTTAGTCAGGTTGTACATAGGGTCCACCAAGATCCACCGGCCTACTGCTTCCCAGAAAGATGACCATCCCTCAGAGCTACCATCCCAAGGAGAAATGCCACCAAACTGGGTTCCCCCAGCAGGGCAGATTGGGTAGCACTGCTAGCCTCTCTCAGGGATGTGTTCTGCCAGGTGCTCAGTGCCCACTGGCTCTCTATAGCCAGACCATAGGGACCACCTGGGGATAAGGCTACACGCTTCCAGGACCAGCTTTGGGTGGATAAGGAAGCTGAGACCCAGGAAGCCAGGCACTTGGCTCAAGGTCACTAGCTCAGTAAGCAGCAAAGCAGGCACTTGAACCCAGGACCCTCCCCAGTGAAGGAGGTGCAGGCCTTCTGGCACTCTGGGATATATCTTTCCAGAATGTGTTTCCTTCCACATCAATGGTGTCACACTGCTTTGGACAGTACTGTCACCCAACTTGCAACCAGTGTCCTCAGCTGCTCCTGTCTCTGCAAATTCACATATGTTAATCAGCCTAATGGAGGGGAGCTGAAAGCACACATGAGACTGAAGGCTGAAATCATCAGCTGTCTTTTACAGAATATTTTGTCACCTGCCTAAAAACAAAAATGACTGGTCTTGGCTCAAAGTGACAAGATAAGCTTCAGTATGTGCCTAAAAGCTTAAGTTTCCCAGAAACCAGGAGGCAGCTGGAGTTCTGCTGAGCAAAGGAGTGAAGGTATTCTTTTATAACCACCTAACAGCCACCAGTTTCACTATGTACATTATTGACTGGACATTTTGTGCCACTGTCCACATTCCACTTT